>DWJQ01001020.1:0-11974 GCA_018248915.1 Hesperia meskei straton
TTGAATGATGAGTTTAAATTTCCGTTCTCGGTCTGAGTGTGTGTCCTTGTCTTGTGTGTTGTCCATGGCACCCACGAGACAGGGAATCCTAGTGTGGGGCTATGAGTGTGAAGCGTTATTATTATTATTAAAGTGGACAAAAAGTGCAAAAAGATCCATCAAGTGAGTTTTGCAATGGATTTAAGTGTATACCGTCCATTATGTTCTTTTTATGGGGTTATAAAACCATAACTACTGAATGAGCATCTCGCTGAGATGTTCTAAACTTTATCTTTAATAAGATCAGTGACCTAAATTGGTATCACGGCAGAAGTCGATGGGTCCTGGGGTGAATTCTTAGTGCATTATAATTTCGATTTTAATTTCATTTTAATGTTCTTCTTTGTCTAGGTGTGATTGATTCCTATCTCTTCCATGACACTAGCTACACGGGGATTTCTAAGTTGGAGCTATGAGCTACAAAAATCTCAAATAATCTATAAATTTTAACGCTATTTTACATGTTACTTCACGGCAACACCAAAACTAAAATAACAAACGAAACAACCATAATTTGCAAACGGTTACTCCAGGATACAGTTAAGGATTTAACAAAAATATGATTTCTGGATCGCATCCAACGCTCTGCATTTAAACGTATTCATAAATACACGCAATAATCACTTCGCATTTTGTATTCGTTCGTTTGCTGCGCGCGCAAATTCTGAACACAGTTAAAGTTTTCCAAGTACTATGCGGGAATGGGAACGTGCGTAAAAGAAGTATAATTTTGGAGTCGTGTTTTTATAGGATACGTAGCTATTTTCGGCTTCGCACGTTTTTTTTCTTTTGACTGATTTAAAAACAATCCAAATTGGATGATGAACATGCCGAATCGCGTTTCCGAGGGTCCTAGATTCGAATGATGAATTTAAATTTCCGTTCTCAGTTTGGGTGTGTGTGTCCTTGTCTTTGTGATGTCCATGGCGCCCACCGACTCGGAGAATTTCAGTGTAGTAGTTTGAAACAAGTTTTTCTCTATTTCTAACCTCAATAACAACGACCAATTTACAAAGTCTGTGTTAAAATCGTCGAAATTTTAAACAAACTCTGATTACATATGTATTTCGTCCCCACAAGGATTGAATACTATATCAGAATTCGTTAACAAGATATTGTCCAATAACTATAAAATACCTCGCTACCGTCTTTATACGTCAAGCGGTTTTCGATATTAGGTACGTGCGATTGAGTGAGATGCTTTTATATATTTTTATACAAAAACACATGTTTATTTAAAATGCATTTTCCCTTTAAGGTTCAATGCAAACATTGTATTTTACTTGAAAAATCTCTATAATATTTTTTGTCCCGGTCGGTCTCACTGCGCACACTCTATCATCTTCGATGATACGAATGCTCATTTTTTACATAATTTTGACTTGTGCCGAGGCATTGGTTATATATGTACGTTCAATCAATCAAACAACACCTATGGCATCTCGTAAATATTGATACGTTAGACAAATACAGTTGAGGAAGTATAAGAATGAAATCAACACTGGCAGCTCCGGAAGGTAACCAATCGTTCTTCCCACAATCGATATGGCAAATATTGGTTGTAACACTCCAACTCCGATGTACAATAGACCGTCACCGACCTTTGTTTCACGCGAACAAACACCATGGTTCGGAAAAGTAATCTAGGGAGCGTTGGCATCGTAAACGTTACTTGTACGAGTCAGTTCGTAGATGCGAAAGCGAAGGGACACTCACTCAATGACATAGCACCAAATCTCGGTTATTTGCGCTATGAAAACGTTAGCTGTGAACGAATTTTGTGATAATACACCCCTTTAAGGTTTCATAAGGGTTAAAAGGTCCTTGTAAAATCGTATACCATGTGTGCAACACCGCGAGCGATACCTAACTGATATTTTTATAACTGTTAAAAACGTGGAAATAACAGGAAAAGTAAAGTACATAAAGAAAAAAGGCTACATAGATGCACTCAATAAAACCAACATTTAAAAATGCATCTCATAGCAAACAATAGTCATTATTGATAATGGCGTTAGTATACCACTTCCATTAATTGTAAGTACTTACCTTCGCGACCAAATTGTGTATTAATGTATGTAAATGAATTAATAACACGTTCTTAAATAAATATTAGAGTTTTCGAAATTCATTGATAAATAATTATCTACTGTCCAGTAGTGTATTATTTCTCTCGGTCCAAAGGCAGCACAAGCCGCAAAGCGTGAAAACCCATTCCACGGGCCTATAATATCATTGGTCGCTGAACGGCGCTCGGTATTAATTTCTTTTGCTCGATCTTGTCCGTTTACATTCAGGGACGGTTCACTTGCTATCCTTTTTATTTTTATTTCATTGTCGGACATTTCTGTAAAGAGCTCTTAGACTTACCATTATTGGTGTATTGTAACTGACTAGTGATCGTTGAGTTTAAACGTTGGATTTATAAATCGAGGGTCTGGGTTCGAATCACTACTTGTTTCGGTGAGAAAAATTATGTTAGGAAACCTCGACACCTGAATGTTCTCCATAACGATCTAAACGTGTGTGAAGTCTACCAATCTACACTTGGCAAATGTGGTTAACTATACCCAGCCTCTATTTTCACATTGTGAGAGAAGACCTGTGTCCAGTAGTGGGACAGTAATGATGAAGTGATTTTATTATTTTATTACTCACGGTTACTGAATACCAAAGACCGATAATGATTGTCGCGTAGTGAGAAAATTTCCTGGAATTGAGGCAACTTGTATGTATTTGAATTAGGATCAAAGCATGCCAAACTCATATCCCCACATTTATATTTCCTATGCACAGCTGGTATACAAAATAACAAGCCACTAACTCTTGATCTTAAAACAAACATTTGTTTGTTATATAAATACATATCTGCCCCGATAATCAAACGCGGGACTCCTCGCTTTGCAGCTACCAACACTACCAACCCAGAGCCGTAAATATATTTTGAGTACTATCTCAATGTTAGCAGACTAACAGTTTGAAGCAACGCCCCATTAAATTTAACGAACTAGCTTAACTATTTCATCAGACATTCTCTTTGACACCAGCCGACATAGTTCAACGGTACAAATACATTTTGAAGCAGCAGGGAAAGTTAAAATTTATTTTAGAAATCAATAATTGAATGTTATATTGCGTGAAGAAATAGTCCAGATAAAAAAGTGTTGGATATTCGCATAGGAGGCAAGTGAAACGCAAGCTAGCTGACAGCACACTGTTTAATGTTTAGTACAAATCAAGATGGCGAGCAACGTCAGGTCCATTTACACACACATACATAAGTACATACGTAACATTTGAGTACGTAATTATTTGAGTTTGGAAAGTATCCCCTTGAAAGCAATTTGTTTTAGTTATAAAATATCAGTATAAGTGTAGTGCTCAAAAGCCGACGGACTTAAAGTCCTTGAACGTCCTTACGTTCAAGGAAAGGTACTACGATTTATTAATTTTAAAACGATTAAATGAAACTAAATGTTACTCCAGACTCACTATAGCTTAAGTCGATTCTCAAATGAGCCTATGCGTCTGAGGCTTATTCACAAATCCACAAACAGACAAAAAATGTTACAAGGGGTTTTCCTCTGCGCGTCTCTCCTGATGTTGCTAGTGTCCTTATAACGATAACCCGTAACCATCAGGTGACTCGCCTACTTTAACATCAGCCCTTAATGCTATCTTAAAAATTCTTGAAAGTCATTGCCATAGAAAGGCCTAGAGAAATTGCTGCTTATGCGACACGGCAAGGAAAAGGTTTTCTTTTTTATTTACCTTCAGGGATTTTTGTAATTTGTGTCATCATTTATTTCAACCCATCATGGCCCAATATTAAGCACGGGTCTCTTCTCAGACTGAGAAGGTTTAGGCCCTAGTCCACCACGCTGGCCAAGTGCGGATTGGCGGACTTAACACATCTTTGAGTTTTTTGCGAACTCTCCAGCATGCAGATTTCCTCACGATGTTTTCCTTCACCGTTTGTAGCAAGTGACATTTAATTTCTTAAAACGCACGTAACTCGTTAAATTCAGAGGTGCGTACCCTGGGGTTCGAACCCGGACTCTCTGAATAGGAGGCCGAACTCTTAACCACTAGGCTATCACCGCTACATGTAATTTGTGTACCAATTCTTATTTATTTTCTATTTGAAAGAGCGTACTTCAAAAGTTGTCCAATTGCCACCAAGTTAGGATCTGATGATTGCATGCGAGAGAAACCCTAAACTTTTATAGGCACGTACATAGGTACCATATTACAATGTCTTATATTATTGAACTTCTCGATATCAAAGTTGGTATTGTTTTGCTACTCTAGATGGATCTAAAACAAAGTGTTGTTTCTTTTATTGTGGATCTATTGCATAAGCAAATACCCCTAGTAACAGTAATTCTCAAACATTACTTTCCATCGTCAGACTTTGATAAGTTATGGATAACGAGTTAAAAACGATTTATCCCTGTCCACCCTCATTGGTATTCAGGTCATAACGGTTGGACACCACGGATTGCCGTGGACTCATGTCAATGCAAATTCCAATTTACCTTGAATCCAAACCAATCTAAACGGTTTGCTATCAAATACTACGAGGCAGTTCCTGATTTCATTTCCTACTAAAATTGACGGTAGTTTCGATTTTGTTTTGAAACGACTTAGATGTTTGTGAATTTGTTAACTGATTAGTCAGTAGTCACTGTATTCTGTTCTTTTCATAATATGTAATGCTGACCAAACGTGTATTCATCTAATGTATCTTCGGCCATATTAGAACTCTCAAGAACAATAACAGACGTGGAATTGGTTGTTTTCTTACGTAATATTCTTAACCAACCATTACTGTCTCTCAGTTATGTTGCCTGATAAGAATGAGATCCCGGTTTCTGTTTAAGAAAAAATCCACCAAGAAAATAAATGTAGCACTCCACATGAACAAAAACACAAGAATATTCTTTGCGAATTTCCTCCGCTGCATTCAAAAGTGTTATCTTTCATTTAAGGTGTAAAAAGCTCGTCAGAACATTCGAGAGCTTAAAAGCTCTCGGTTGCTACTCTCATCATACTGCAGTATCTGAAAGATTCATCTATAAGAAATTCTGAGGTGTAAAGGCTCATTCAGATCATTGTGAAAAAGTTGGAAACTAAAAAGTATAAAATGACAAATGCATTGAAAAATGTAAAAAAATAATTCTTACGGTATTTCTTATTTTTCAATCGAAAGCGATGAAAACAGTTAAAGAGAAAAAAGGAATAAGATATGCATTATGCATGATACGAAAAGTAACCCCTTACAAAAAGTAAACTTATACAATAATTTGACAAAATGTGCTGCTATGAATAAATTGAAAATATACAGACATAACAAGCGTAAAAATGAAAATACTATAGAATAGAACAAAAAGCGAAGTATATTCAAGATATTCAAGGTTCAGTCAGTATTTACCTATTGCTTGTCGAACTTCTAACGGAAAGAGTTGCGAAACTTAGATTATATATACATATGTCAAGAATATTGTAACTCTGATTCGTACAGATTGACTCTGATTTGGAGATTTGAAGCCCTCACAAAAAAATAAAAGCGAGATATAGAATATAAGCATAACAATATAGCATCCTTTTCAACATTACAATTAATATCATTTAACCAACCATTGTACTCGTTTAACATAAACATCCTCCATTCGCGTTTGATATGGGATTCGCTTTAATAGTACACACACGAATGCCAGATTTCCGGTTTCAGGTATGCTGTGAATAAGTTTGATAGTGAATTAACGGCAAGAATTAAAAATGCCCTAAGTAAAATTTGCATACACGCTAAAAAAATGTAAGGACACAAAAAATTTGTTTTAGCGTTGATTGGCGATTCGATATTCTCAGAGACTGAAGTCTATAGGACGTACCAATGGGAACACGCGCTTACCTGCTGTGATAAGGAGAAGAAATACCTTGACCTTTATTCGGCACGGATTCCTTTCTCTCAAAATTCCCGGCCCCCGACACCACTACTTACTTAATTCCGCTTTGAT
Source organism: Hesperia meskei straton (assembly GCA_018248915.1). Lineage (NCBI taxonomy): Eukaryota > Metazoa > Arthropoda > Insecta > Lepidoptera > Hesperiidae > Hesperia > Hesperia meskei. The sequence continues at coordinate 6,060 of DWJQ01001020.1, forward strand.
GTTTCCATTTTCAATTGACGTCTTTCAAATTATACTCTCCTCTTTTAAGTGAAGATTCATTCAATTTGCACCTCATTATGGCCTGTACGGAGTGTACGGTACTCGGTAATAGCTTCTTGAGGATTTCCGGGCTTCGGAGAGTACGTCTGTTTTGAATATACTCATTATACTCGTAGCAGTGGGAACGGCATTAAAACTGAATTTCATGATGTGTTAAGGAGATTCTTTCGCTATTTCTTCCCCTCAAAAATAACAAAAATGTATCACATCGAAACGGCTTGAACTCAAAAAATTACCTACCATAAGTGAATTGAATAAGTATCTACAATCTTTAAAGATGTTTAATTTGCGTTTTAACAAACTGCACCAGAGCAGTGTGTAGTGGAGTATGCTTTATATATGTTATTTTTCTTTTGTTTTGTTGCGTACCTAATAATGAGTTGTTATTGCATATTGTTAATACTTACTGTTACAATCTTGTACCATGCTTGTCTCGGACGAAATAAATGTTTCTTTCTTTACGCTCTGTCAATTATGAAAACAGACCCTTTCCTGATGCAGTATTAATGGCCCTATAAAGCATCGGCCACTTATTACTGTTATTAACTAAACCACTTTTACCTAAGTCCAGATCAAGAATCACGAGTCTAGAGTACAGGTAATCCTAACGTAGAGCTACGTGTGTAACACAAAACACATTGTTAATTACGACATAACTGTTCTACATTAAGTTTCAAATTTGTACCTTGTTGTACCTTGTTCTTCACTTGCCTTCGCTTGAAGAATGTTCAAGTATAAAAATAACTAATTAGTTATACGGAATTCTATTAATAATATTAATTTAATCGGGGAGAAAACGTACACCGCTAAAGTATCGAATACTGATTGAGTTTGAAACTTCCGCACCGTCTCGGAATGAAACTTCGTCGAATCTTCAATACCGCACCGATATTCGACTATCGAAGAATATAATATTCAATTTCAGCCAGCTGTAAGATGTAATTCAGCTTCATTATCTTTCGGAATGTTACAAAGACCTCTCTGCAGCAGAGTGTTTATTTTAATGACAATATCAAAAAAAACAGACAATTCATAGGATGATAAGTGGTGAACGATGATTATGATAACACAATTAGTAAGACTAAAAACATCACGTCTCACAACAAATCAGAAAGAGAGAAGGTAGTGTCTTTAATACTTCCATTAGGGCTAGTTCTTTGATGGCTAACTCAACCAAGGGTATGGTAGCTAGCCAGGCTTCAAGTCCTAGCATCAAGCAGAGACGGACGTCTCTCCGACCTGTCGTCTTTTAGAACTTCATCACTCACACCGCCATGGGATTGGTACTAGCATTTTAGGCCTCTCCAATAGCACTAGTTAACTGTAAATGTAAATATACGATGTTTGCCCCAATGTTAAGTTTGCTTTACTTGTTATTCGTTACCAATAACATATAAGGGTTTAAGCGCTTTGGAAGTATTGTTAACTCGACAACCACTTTAAATTCGCTAAATAATGCCGCCTTGTAGTTAAGCTGGAGCGATTGAGTGAAACTAACCGACGAATTTATAATCTTCACTCAAACTTTGTAAATGCCTGGAGATTAGCCCGGCCCAAACTAAAATGAACTCTGACACAACTGCTATTCGGTTGATATTCAAGAAACCGTATTCGCCCCATTTTGTACCAAGTTAGAGGTCGCATTTGTAAATCTAGTAGCAAGATAAATTGAAACCGAATGGTTTTGTGAAGAAAGGAAGAATAGGAAGAATCCTTTATCGAATTTACTTCCCCGTTTTTACTACCAGCAAGGACCCACTTTGTGGGAAATGCAGATATTGTTCTGATTTATTACTATTGGATCCAATCTGCATCCAATTTATGATGGTTTATGGATTTCATAACCGAAATGTATTTATTATGGGCGTTCTCATCTCTGATTGATTTTATGCGGGAAAATGCCGTGTTCTTTAAATAAGGCTAATAGGTATGGATAGATAGGCATTGGTACATGGATTGTTGGATTTTCGGACGGGTAGGGTTGGGTTGAAATCTGTACGTAAATCTAATTTCGTGGTAGTTCAAAATATAACGCCACGAAGTGTTGGATTAATCTCATGCCACCGTTACGAAACCTGAAAACAGTTAATTCATTCAAAATTTAATATAAAATGTAAATGTTCAAAAACCTATTTATTTGTAAATTGTAAATATACACACACTCACACATACACACAGACGCGCGAGCACATACACACACGCGCACACACACACACACACACACACACACTCTCTCACACACTCACTCTGACCTCACGCACACACTCTCACCTCACGCACACATAGGTACACAAACGTGTTTAATCCAAAAATATTTAAATGCCGAATACTTATTTAAACACCTCAATTTTGATTTGAGTACTTACCTTAATTGTCATGGCCCGAGTTCTCAGCAGATAAAAATTCCATTGGTTCGTTAGATTTTGACCCAGCCATATTGCACGTTTTATTCTATGTAAGTAGGCATATTGTTTTGTTTTCCTTGCGTAGGTGTGTATGTTAATTTAAGTTAAAGAATTATAATATATTTAAGTGCTGTTCTTCTTGTTTTCATGTGACTACTATAATTATTGTTACTATTGCTAGTGTACTGTTAGTTATTAGGATTTAACTTCAATTACTTTGCTATTATTAATATTTTTTATGTTTTAAAATCTTAAAAATACATTTCTTGGAGAAATATTCAAAAAATTTAATGTTTCAGCAGTTGCATCGCAATATATTTTGCCAAATAGTAAATTTCTGTCGATATGTTAAAAATATTATTAATTTTCTTATGAAAAGTAATATTCACAACTACTAAATGAACTAATTGTAATTTTCAGAGTCTGTTTAACACGCGGCTTCCAAAGTTGCATTCAAAATTTAATTTAATGCGACAAACGTGCACTTCAAGTTCGATCACAACTTTAAAGAAGACTTGAGTTTAATCTAATTATATGTAGGTATATAATATAATAACTCTTGCGTTACTGAGTGACTGACAGACAACGCACAGCCGAAACTGCTAAACGGAAGAAGCTGAAATTTGGTATGTATGTTCCTTGGTGAGTGTAGGGGAGCACTAAGAGAGGATTTTTCAAAATTCATCCCCTAAGTGGTTGAAATAGAGGGGTGATGTTTAAACGAATTTCACGCAGGCGAAGCCGCTGGCGAAAGCTAGTAAGTTACAAGCATAAGCAGTAAACGATTTCTGTAACTGAGAGCAGAAAAAACTCGGGGGTTTCTTGCCGCCTAATCTTCACCCCATTCATAGTAAGTTAAACATGTAAAAGTGACTACATAGTTTGACTTTCGCAAAGTTAAACCCAATTTCGACAAAAAAAAATAACCCACCAATAATCTCTTCGTATACCTAGTCCCCTATTAATTAGCACAGTAAGACAGAGTGGGTGACGCGACCACATACAGGACAGTGGAGTGAAGAGTGGTGAAGTGGACTCCCCGGCACGTAGCTCGCTGCTCGCACGTTCTGCAGCGTCAGCTCACGGGTTTCCACTGTACCACGTCGTAACGGTAACTTCTGTCTTAAACCGGTGTTACTGAATCACGAAAGTTACTTGGATAAGACTGAAGTTACAAGTTTAATTTTGCTTAGCGACCTTGTTCTCGTATGGAAGCCGTGAACTGCAGTATTTTTGTAAGGTTAGTTACGTTTTGCTCCTTCCCTCTTTTGTCTTCGGTCGGCTTCTTTCGAGACCGTAATTCAGAATCAAAACGACACTGCCACAATAAATCAACTTTTTAATATTCACATCCACTTTTAAATATAATATCGTAGTTTTATAGGAATTCCGTAAGTACATTATATCAAATACCCGAATGGCGCAATAGTTAAGGGTCGGGCCACATTGATCGACGGCGATCAACGGTTTGTCCATACAAAAAGAGCGTAAAGTATGGAAAGCCGTACGCGTCCTTTCGCATCGACGAGCCGAACGCGCCGTCGACGGCGATCGACGGCGATCGACGGCTGACGCTGACTGAGCTGTATGGAGGCGTTCGCTTCCGTACGGCATAATGCGTAATAGTGTGTTCCTTTTCAATCGGCAAAATGCGAAAGGCCGTCGATCAATGTGGTCCGACCCTAACACGCCGGATCGCTGTTCCTTGGGTTTGATTCCCAGCGAGGCGGAAATTTGAATGACGAGTTAAAATTTCCGTTCCCAGCCTGGGTGTGTGTCCCTATCTTGTGTGTTGTCCATGATACTCACAATACAGGGAATCCTAGTGTGGGGCTATCTATTAGTGTGTAGCTACGATATTACGTTTTGTACGTAACAAGAAACCGTGCAGCCAGTGGAAACAGGACCAAATCGCTTGAAACTTGCTTTCTCTGTCACTCAGACATCGAGGACTGTTTTCACTAATAAGCTTTTGTTCTATCACGTCCGTTCGGTCACCTTACGGTTCGACGCTTCTTGAGTGATTGCTCCTTTACCCGTTTTTGTTGCCAACAAAGGTGGTGCATTTATATGGCGAAGTTACTGTAAAGAACGCCGTGGGTTTTTTATCGCAGGGCTTTATGTCTAATGATAGGTTGACAGTTGAAAGTTTCACAAGTTACAACAATTTGACTACTCGAATAGTCCGAAGTTTGGTCTAGGTCTCTCTTTTTTATCTCTATCACCATTCATGTGCTAGCGAGAGTTTAAGATAGATAGACGGACGGCAGATTACTTTAAGCAAACAACGGCTAATTTAATAACAGCAAACGTTGTGTAATGAACGCCTCTAGTAACTAAATAATTAAATTAAAAATTACCAGATAATAAAACTAACTAAAGCCAAACTAAAGCCCTTCCACTCTAAAAATAAATGAGTAATATTTACTCCTTGATGCCACTCAGACGAAAGAAATAATAAATTTATTCAGCAAATGGTATTTGATGAAACGCTCAACGAGCTTCATGAAATTATATTGTGGACTAGAGAGCCGCGCGGGCGCCCTACTTGCTTCGTTTCAGGGTAAATAGCGAGGCAGAATAGATAAGACTAATGGTACCTAGTACCTACCGTCCGTATAGCATTAAGACTAAGGTATATTGTACGCAGCGATATTATTAAGTTATTAATGTTATTACAGGCGTAATTATCTGCCTGCGTGTCTAAATAATTCCACTCTATAAGTTAATTGACTTCCTGATGTTCGTGAAAATTACGCTGAGATATTCCGCTATGCCTACACCAATATCGCTATTAGGTATATCCATTGATGACGTTAACACCCATAAGGGTGGCAATATAATAAGGGAGATGTAGGTTTAATGTTCGTGTCGCATTTTTTTTAAAATGACTATAGTGAAGTTATTTGAACAATGGGTTTGTAGAAAGTAGCTTTAAATGGATAAGGTTCTCAGAATGGAAAAAGGGTTACAACTGGACGCCATCCCAGATCGCAGATGCTCAGGAAAGTCGTGACTCGTGACCAAAAACAGACAGACATTTTCCACTTAATTGAGATGAAGGTTTAAGCAACACTACAATTTTTATTTATTAAGAAGATTTAAGAATTTAATTTAACATTCCTCCCACTTCAAATATTTGTAGAGAGCACTTTAATTAAGTTAGTATTTCGTTTAACGGGTAAAGTTTAAAATTTTGTTACTTCAAAGGTCTGATGAAAATTATTTGGTAAGTCATCTGCGAAGTTTATTGTTTATCTATCAGATGTCAAAAAGATCAATAATCATTGTACACTGAAGATACTTAATAATTGCTTTTTACAAAAAAAAATAACCGACTTCAACCTTGATAAGTAGGGATAACTCAAAAATCACTCGCCAGATGGCGCTCAATTCAACATGTACGTGTAAAGTTCTCGTCACTACAAATTAATCAAGCCCAAACACTAG
>DWJQ01001021.1:0-11974 GCA_018248915.1 Hesperia meskei straton
TAAAATCTTATTGTCACCCTGTTAGAAAGGGACACAGGGGCCTCTGTTGTAACTATCTCGCTCGACTAGCTTTTCAGTTGCGAGTGCTCAGTCCTGTTTAGTATATTAAGTCCATGTTGAGATCGCAATATAAATTTCACGAATGACGTCATAGTTTCAACATGCATAATGTAAAAAAGTAACGAAATTGTTTTGATGTAAATTTACTCATGCCTTCGTGTAATTTTATTTCCTTGTTGAGAATTGATTGTATGTAAATTTAATATATTTTCGGTTTCAATATTTGAGTGTGAAGGGTTATTATTATTGTTATTTGTTTGTGAGACTATAAATTTTTTCGCCATCGACGATTTTTGTTGGCGTAATAACAGGAAATTTTAATATTCGTATTTCCTAATGATTCGATGAATACTTATAAAATGTCGTAGCAGGCCTGTCATGACAAATTGCTGTCGCTTGACACTTTATGTAACGTAAATAGTCGATAAATGGATAAAAGAGCCACCTGATGGTAAGTGGACATCGTCACGTATGGATTTCATGAACACCAAAGACAACATTACTAAGTTGTTGTCGGTCCAGTGAGAAGAATTTAGAAAGGAAGGTAAGCAATCTTTGATGCGGCTTATACTTAGTTACGAATGAATTAACAAATTATAAAAATTATCGCTATCGTCTGTTAGCCTGTGAGGGTATATAGGTAGGTACATTGGCAACTATACATTCCTCACATTTATAAATAATGGCATTTATTGAAGTTACTAATGTATTGAATCACGGACATTTTGTACATATTTATGAATTAAAATACTATTTTGTGTCTGTTGTAAATTTTATTGAATACCTTACAAAACATACATGTATCTAAAAATACCAAGTCCATGAAAATTCGAGACGATCAGTACACATTGAATAGACTACGGCGAGGTGCCCTATCTAGACTAGTTTTGTAAACACATCAGAATAAAAACATTTAGGTCACAACATAGACATAGTATCAAAGGTTTATAGCTGTGGGTATCATTGTGCAAAAGTTTAACGTGTTTAACAAACATTTCATATAGTAGACGTACAAGTTTTATAAGGGCTCAAAACATGCTAGTTTATTATTGAGTAAAAGTGTTAAGAACACAGAACACTGATATGTACCTAACTACCTTTTATCTGAATATTCTGAATATCATATAAATCTGCACAATTACAAATCGGTGATTAGTAGCAATAGAACTCCACGGTAATTTTGTCTGTTGATGCATTGACAATGAGGAAAAATAGTACAGAGAGTTTTAAATCTATTACGTGGTTACGTCAGTCTACGAGTACCTATACTAAACTTAGTATAGTACATATTCAGCATTTACAACCATGCATGTAGCCCGCATTGTGCTGTTTGCTTACGATTACGTAAAACTTAAACATAAGTATGGTACACTGAAGGTCCAAGTGGAATTACTCTTGATTTACTAATAATGGGAATGTAAACACAACAATTTACTAACAATGGCAATTTAAACAGTTTTTCATGATCTGTATGGTTCGAAGTCTTCAATTTAAAATTATCCGGCTATTCTATCACATAAATACACAACCAATCTACAAGCATGCATTGCGTATACTGTAGAAACGATACAATTTATACATATAGGTAGCTAGATTTGTTAAACAGAATAAATGTACTATAAACAAATGTGAAGTCGCAAAGTATGTTGATGAATATGAATTTAAAAATAATTTAGGTACCTACATTTCTTAGAGCTTATTTCACGCCGTCTGAGGCATGATCATAAATAAAATGTGCTAAGAGTAGTGAGTGATCCCCTAGTTGGGGTGGATACCTAGGGTTCAAGCGCAAGCTAGAGTCCACTAGATGTGCCGAATCGTGATAATCGAATAATTTGTAAGTACAAAATCGAGCTACAACTAAAGGTATACATAAGTAGCTCGTTATATCGCGATTTAGTTTTTTTTAATTCAAAAATTTCTAAAAACAATATTAGCAACTACCTTATACGATCTTTAAAAAAATTCGATTCGACATCGTGTCTAGTAGACATCTGCTTAGACCCTAAAGCCCTGCAAGGCCTTGCAGAGCCGCTGCCAATTCAATAGTATAATCTGGACAGGTACTCCGCAATTTCAAAGGCCATTTAGCTGGAGTCCGAGCCACTGGATTTGTCGGGAGATCGAGGGGGTGTCTGTAATGGCGATCTGGGAGGCGTCTGCATCGGAGACCTGGTAGGCATAGACATGTGCATCTGGATGTTGTCTCTGGCTTTGCGGAAGTTTTTCCCGCCACACGTGAGAGAGTTTCGCGGCTTGCGGCGGGAGAAATGGCGCTCGACCCACTTCAGCATTGCTAGAACGGAGTCGGTGGATGACAGACGTCGCTCGGCCGAGGTCTTGGTGATGTTTGATGATGCGATACGGAATGTTGCTGCCATACCTTTCAGCGCCTGAAGGTAACATAGGAATATTAAAATGAGTAGGTTGTTATATTTTTATGAAGTTTTAGTTTTAGTGATGCCGGGTGAATTAACAAGAGGAATAAACGCCTGGTGATTCTAATCAGGTACCACTAAGTAGGTTCCATATTCTTTATTACGGGGCTTGGTGATTAAGTAATTATGGCCAAAATTTTGAGAAGCTCTTTTACTTACAATCATGGCATCCTCGTCTGTGACGTCATCTCCGGCGTAAATAACTCTGATCCTCTCACTCCAATCGAGGCCGAAAGCCGTTCTCAGGATGTAAATAGAGGCGCGACCTGTCGATTATAAGAAGGATTAATTAGGCGGGCAACAGGCCATTCACTCCTTTCGAATCAAAGACGGGCAATAAGTAGGTACCTATGTGTTTTATCATGTTATCATCTTGTATATCATCATGTTAAATGTCATCAGACATAGGTGAGATTGGTATTGTTTAATCATTCTTTATTCATCAAAATTACATCTGGAGGCAAAGAGAGGCTCTAAAGCAGTCGTCACACTTTTATGGCCAAAGACAGTACAAGGGCCCTTTAGGTAATTAAGTATGCACTATCAGGGCCGTCTCAATCTGTATGAGCCCCACGTGCAATACCGTTTTGCACACCGCACTTTCACCTCAGTGATTTATTCATAACATTTTTAAAACCTTATCCCTTGCTGTCAACAATAATGTAGGAGTAGGTACCTAGCTATCTATATTATCTTGACTCTGTCACCTATCCATCTTGATAATAAGTATTCATCTTATTTATTTATTTTTAAACCTTTATTTACATTACAATATGCTCCATAAATGTAGGATAGCTAGCTAACATCTAGGCACCTATTCACTTTGCCACCAATCAAGCAGTAATCGATTTTACTTTTTTATGTCAGTCCATGGACTACACTAGCACCAAAGACCACCAATCTTGGTCAAGAAAGAAAGAAAATACCGGCTTTTGAGCTACATCTAGTTAAAGTTACAGTCTCTGTCACTTACCCTTATTCCACTCAACAGGCGGACGCGCCTCGATAGCGCAGTGCGCGGGCGCAGGTTCGAAGCCCGCCGCCTTGATGAGTTTCCGCGCCTGCTCGGCGAGCGCCGCGCGCTTCGGGCCCGGCGTCTCGCGGAAATGGAACGTCAGCAGCGCCCCTTTGTTCTCCACCCACGCACCGTCTTTGCATACCTGGTTAGGTTATTGCAATTTTATTATTAGGTATATTTAATTGATGTCTAACTGTTGGAATTGTGGAAAGAATTGTGTGTGCGTCTGGTGGTGCGCTGGCGATCTTAGAAATGGCTTAACCGATTTCGATGCGATTTTTACTTGTGTACCTACTGTCATTGGTTGAGGTCGTGAGGTATGACACACGGAGACGAAAACGCTGTAATCCATAAAATAGAAAAATATACAAAAAAGTATAGCATTTAAGTATAAAAACAAAACGGCGTAATTTCAGAAGACAATAAATACCTAAATAAACGAATATGTTAGTAAGTAATTGCAATGTTGTATTTTTCTTCTTTGGTCATAAAACCACGAGCATTGGGCCATTTGCTATAGAATGGTTTTATGATTTGGAATCGACATAAAAAAATGAAATACGCGTGGGTTAACCTTACAACGTTTTTGCTTCACGTCATTACATCGATATAGTTCCTGTCCTGTATCGATATCGACATCATTCAGCATCAGTCATGTAGTCAACCCACCTGTTCCTGCAGAGCCTTGAGTAGGTCAACGACCTTGTCCTGCAGCTCCATGGGCATGGGGTGCACGAATTTGGAGCCGTCGGGGTGCAAGATCTCCAGTCCGTGGTTGCCCGCGTATGTTATGCCTTCTATGCCCACCTGTGAATTTATTATTATTAATACATACGTGATGTTAATTGTATGTGTTATTATGCAGAGTAAAAAGGATGGGGACGTTTCAACCTGTCGAGTCGATTACGTTCGTTTCACAATATTGTAGGTACCTATGTAACTATTAAATATGGGCGTGCGCATCTTTGGTTTGTAGCAAAAGACGTGACGCACATAAAGCAGTCTTTATTATTTCTACTTATTTAAAAATGCCTAATCTAACTTTTAAGCACTAAGTTAAGCTACACACTGTAATAGTTATATTACCGTGATCAATTTTGTACTTACGTATAGGTACACTCCAATTGACTATAGGTAGCCTACTTTTGTATTTGAATTGATTTAGTAGTAATCTGTGTTCTTGTATTAGATCGGAATAGGTCTTAGGTTAGGCCTATATTATAAGTATTATGTATGTAGCTGTAGTTGTAAATATGTAAATAGTACAGTAAATATGTGAGACTAGTATAGGTAGTCTGCATGTTTATATGCTTGATATTCTCAAACATGACAAGCATACATTATATAAATGTATATACCCAAACACTTATGAAGTTCAAGTTTACACCTACAGATTCTTTGTAAGAAACCTTCAACCTTTCATGTTAAAAAAAACTTGTAAATAGTGCCATTGACATGAGCGGGCCCGGCCTTTTGATAGGTACCGAGTAACAGTTGCCCTAGCATGTTGACTGTCGGAGTGGAATATAACACAATATCAATATTGTTATTATGACACAGATAGCGGTTGTCAAAGTTTAAAAGATAACGGTTTGTTATTGCAAAACACAAACCATGTTGATGCCAAGAGCTGTTCTTATTGGCGAAATACACTTAAAACTGTTTTTTAAACTGCTCATATTTTAATCGTTTTATATCGTGGTCTTCGCGTCACATACCACACACAAAGTTCTTTAATTTATTACAAGAATCTGACACACTTGTTGCTAAGAACTATGTTTAATTTATTTAATGTAGGAGAAACATTTGCATATTATAATTTACCTATTCGTTTTATATTTTGTGTTTCTTTGGTATTGTGAACTCAATATTGCAGCATTTTTGATTGAACGAAACCAACGCAACGGTAATATTAAAAAAATGTATGTGCTACCCTGACCGCTTGTTATTTTGACACCTGTATGGCGTAATGGTAACCATGCTGGATCACTGTTCCAAGGGCCTTGGAGTCGATTCCCGGTGAAGTGGAAATTTGAATGATGAAAAAGGCTGTCCTACATCTGGATGTATATAACGTCTTATCAATGGCATTTACGACTCAGGGAATCCCAGCGGGGCTTATGAGTTTGCCTGTGAGTTTACGTGTTTGCTAACGACTGATATTGAACAACGGACTCTGATATATTCCTTTAATGACCGTGGCTTTGGCTTACGGACTTAAGTAATGCTTTATAATAGGGGTTTCTTTAACTCTTGTCACTATGTTTTTCTTCGAAATAACCTCAAAATTAAACTTACTTTTGCTAATAAATAATTTCAGAGAAGTGTCCGTGGATTTAATTAGTGATAACCAAAAAGACGATATTATTCTTCAGCCAATTATCAATTTTTCATGACTGTTGGTTCTTAGGCGAAGTTTGTGTGTACGCGGAGCAATGTCCTTTTCTATCGTTCGTCAAAAATATTGGTTTTAGGTTTTTAGTAGTGTAATACCTAAAAAATTTATTAGTCCTGGTTTTAGTCATATTTGTAAACTCCTACTTTAGCGCCCGCACTATACAACAATTCCTAAATGCTCACTGTAGTTATAAATGTTAAAAATTAAAAGTAGATAATGCCGTAGGTACAATAGTGTTAAGTGAATAATTTTATTATTACATCGTATTCTATAGTTGAGAATAAAACAATATTGCTATTAGGATTTCGCACTTTTACAGTTCAATTCAAATGAAAGGTTATTAAGAAATACAATGAAAGAAAAGAAGAAAGACATCTTATATCCTTAATTTAATATCTATTTTTTGCATGAACCTTGTTTTATGTTTTTTCATGCAAATAATATTTAACGACTCCATTTGAAATTATTGTTTCGAAGTCGACAAGTTTAAAAGAACCCTAAAGCCTATGAAAAACGCAATGTTGGAAAAAGGTAACATGTATATTATGGTTTACATTTGTTTAAAAATGTAATATCAAGAAAGAAAATAAATGCGCGACGTCTAAATTAAAAATATAAGGAATAAAATCATTGAAACCAAAGGAAGAGTAAGAAAAGAAATACTTTTCAAAATAATGTATGGTATTAGTTCTACTTTAATTACGTAATAGGTACGAATTTATATGTTAATTATAAATTGTATATTTTTGTTAATAACTTTGTCTTATGTAAATTAAAGTAATCATTTGAATTTATATTTCAAATTTTAACTTCGATGTTTATAGTTAAATATTTCCTAAATATATTTACGTAATTCTAACTCACATTCCTATATTATTAATGTTTAAGGTTATTGTATTACTTAAAAAGGGCTGTGTTGTTAAGTTAAAGTTAAATAAATTGGCGTTATCGAATGTTAAATAAAAAATTTAATCGAAAAGTGTTGTTAATTATTTATATTGGTGTAAAATGGTTGTAAAAGGACAGATAATTTTGGATTCTTATGTTTGAATGGTTATTGAACAATTATATATTTTAAAGATACAATTTCACACAAAACACACACGTAAAACATTTATTTCTTACTTTATATTTTTATACTTGAAGTATTCAAAATAACCACGTATAGTAAGTTGACTAGATTATGAACCAAAAGCTCAAAAGACACCAATCAGTATTTAGTTTTGGAAAAAAGTTTATTTTGTAAAATATTTGTAAACAACACAGCCCTTTTAGGGCTGCAATAGACCTCCGATTTTTTTCTCCGATAGTTGGATCCGATAGTCTGATCAGACAATCGAATGAGGGTCGCCGTTTTTGTACTCACCAGTTGGCGTCACCGGCGAGTGAGGTCCTGCTGTCAAAGGCCACCCATACATAAACAGTGACAAGTGATATTCAGACAAGTGAGAAGCGACAGTGCCACAAAACTTGACAGCCAGACCTCACTCTACACTAGCGCCTCTAGTGGCGAATTCACACGCCTTTACCCTCATTGGACGACTAGCGAATCGGACGTGTATGTGTATTCAAACAAAAGGTATGGCACGAGTGCCTTCCGATTGTCTGATCAGACTATCGGAAAGAAAAATCGGACGTCTGTTGCCTCCCTTAGTTGAATATTTCTATCTTCCTGTTAATGTTGTAGGTCCTAATCTGTTAGTGTGTTATTTTTTAAATCTTTTTAATGTAAAGTAACCTCGCTAAAATTTAATTTTAGTGCTTGTCGAATATTATCATAATTGTTTTAATGTTAAAAATCCCAGTATGTTAAACGTCCGTTTCTGTGTAATTAAAATTTATTACTAAAGCTAAAATGTGTAGGCAGTTCATTTATTATTACTACAATGTACATGATTACTTATTTTCCTGGCAATATCAATGCAGCATAAATGGATAAATATTAATCAAATGTGTGTAGAAAGTTTTAGAGTTATTGTAGTACAATTTAACAGTGTATTTTGCTGTATAAATATTGATTGATATGTAGACCACGTCCTTTAGGGAGCTCACAGCGAGCTTATTAGGCACTTCTCACACACCGCTATTTATGAGCGACGCGACTGCAACGTAATCCAAAATTTGTATGTATGTGACACATTTCACTGACAGGAGACGCGTCTACGATGCGACTTCTGACAGTCAAAAGTGTCACATACATAAAATTTTGGGATTGCGTCGCAGTCGCGTAGTTAATTAGTAAGTGTGTGAAGTGCCTTACAGTGTCATAGACTTACCAAGTTGATTTGTTGTATATTATTGGTGTTATGTTAAAAATACTCATTCAACCACAGATCTAATGACAGATAGAAATGGCATTTTTTGTAGCGATTGTGCAGGTCTTATGTAGCTTGTCCAACTAGTGTTATAATCCGTGCGCAACCAGAAAGGTAAGGAACCTTGTCAAAGTTAATCGAAAATGACAGTTCTCAAGTAGCGTTGAGAAAAAATTGCTGAACAAAAATGAAATAATTTTAGATAATATTTTTAGGATTAATTACATACTTATATGTTACTATATGCTGATTGCCACTTCTAATTGATCATTAGACTGCGCGTTTAGCCATAGCTTTAAGTTTGGTGTAGGTAGATACTAGATAGCTAGGTAGAATATAAAGCACAGATGTTAGTAGTTGTGTCACTGAAATAAAAATATTTAAAATACGTGATGATGATGTTAAGCAAATGCTTAGGTACTTGTAATCTTCAGTGGGTGCCATTTTAAATGACAGCTTTATAAATATTATTTGATGTGATAGTGAGTTTGTTTGTAAAATATACCTCTTCAAGTTTTCGAAGTTCTGTTTTTGAGTCTTCCTAATTTTCTATGAATCAGCAAATTTTGCCAGTTTTATGTACCTTTTGATGTTTTTATTATTAACATCATTATAAAATATATTATGTAATGCCTCTTATCGTCACCAAAGATCTTTTTGTAATTTTTACGTAAAATAAATTATGTGACGTATTTCTACTTTACTTTATGCTCATATTTGGTGTGTATTGTTTTATATGTACTTATTATTGTTGTTGGTGTCATAGACAAATTGGTCGTGGAGAAATTAATGTATGACAGTTTCCTGTCAAGTTATGTATTATATTAGCGTGTAATGTTCTCGGTCGCTGGTCGATGTTTCTAATCGTGTCGAATCGTCGAATGTATAGTAATAAAATATTTGATCATATTTGTTTTTTTTTAATCTGTGCACTCATCTAGGATTGTTAAGTTGGTAATATATGAGACTTGCTATGGACAAAATTGTTTCTTCCCTTAACTTTTCAAATGTTTTATTAGTTATTCTGATGATCGAGGCTCAGAAAAAAACCTTAAAAATCAGTCCAGTCATTCTCGATGTGGACTTTAAGGCACTTCTAACAACGCTATTTATGAGCTACGCGACTGCAACGCAATTCAAAATTTGTATGTATCTGGCATTTGTCACTGACAGGAGACGCGTCTACGGTAAGACTCCTGTCAGTCAAAAGTGTCAGATACATAGAATTTTGGGATTAACGTCGCAGTCGCGTAGCTAATAAATAGCGTAATGTGAGAAGTGCCTTACGGTGGGCTGTGGGTTTGTATTAATGGGAGGTAAAATGACACAAAGCAAATTTTATTTATAATTTTATTAAATTAATTCTATAACTTTTTTACATATAGTAAATTATATGTGCAAGTTCGTCAATTACATTGAATAATGCTGCCAAATCGTTTCAGCAGAGTCATCTACTCCGACAACGAGACTACGCCGCTCTCGGGCCACTGGGGCCATCTTGCCCCAAACGCACCCGATTTGCCCCAATTTTTATTTATAAGACCAATCAGCAAAAATGCTCATTTTGCCCCAAAACAATAAAAGGGTTCGGATGCGTTCAGAAATGATCGCTCGAGGGGCGTCACTTCTCGGTCCCCCTTACAATATATTTACGAAATAATTTGTATAAAAATTTTGACTCCAAATATTTACAATCAGTGATATTTTTACAACGCCGGACTAAGTTTAATTTACAGGGGGGAACCGAGGAGCGCCGCCGGCGGAGACGGTAGGTATTGCGATTCATTTCTAATAACACATATCTTATCTAACACGATGCACGCGCGTACAATGCGTCGCACCGTCTAATACCCTATCGTTACAGTGACACTGTCGGGGCTCTACGCCGGCTTATCTACGAGAAGAAAACAGTCGGAAGATAGCAAATAAAATTCACTGTAGCAATAGGATACAGACAATTTAGTTAAGGAAGAGACAACACCGAAGGCAGAGGTGACTGCCCCGTCGGCCCGCGTCGCCCGCGTACATTCTAGATTCGTTCCAACGATGCCTTCTCCCTGTTTCGAGTTTTAAATTAATTACAATTAACTCTCAAGTAGGGGCTTATACAGAATTTGTACTCTTGTAGCGTCCCGTCGCCGCTTGCTCGGACAGTTGCAAATGAAAGATCTACCGCTAACGCTCTCGTTCCCTAGCAGCTGTGGAAACACCTATACAATAATCATCAATCAATCGTCGACAAAGCACTTCCTAAAATAAATAGAATAAATTTTGTGATACATAAAATAATTTCCAAAAGATAAATAATTTGTTTTTCGACGTAGTTCAGGCAGGATTCGACAGAGGCGCGTGCTCTGATGAGGACTCCAAAGTCGGTTACATTGGTTGACCGTTGCTAAATCTGAAGTATACTGGCCGAGGATCTAACTGTGACGTAACCCACTTCGGGGCCAGAATGACACCACAAGCACTTTGTGAGTAGCTGACACAAGCGTTGGACGCTTCTGCCGATATTCGGTCTCAAAATTTGATAAACGAAATGTTGAATTAGTCAAAAGAATTTTTTTCCCAATTACTAAAATTAGGTATTTCAGTTGTATAATTGTTCTGAAAATCCTAATCAAATCTAATGTAAGTTGATTACAGGTGAATACAATACAATTTAAACACTTCTAGAAGTTTATAAATATTTTATGACAGATACATAAAAGTTGCCATATACATAAATGGTAGAAAATAAACGTCAGGCGCGTTTTGAGAACCGAATGGCGGCAGCGCGCGTAGTGACGTGCGAGCGGCCTGGCCGCGACCTTTACTTAACCCTTGAGATCAGACTGTCATTTTCTAAACAAAATTCACTTACAAAATGATACCTTTACAGCTATCCTTATCGTAGACATCCATACCTTAAACAATTTACAATAAGATTTTATGCATATATTAGAAATAAAATTTATATGGAACACTCGTTGGGCCGGCCGAGGCGAGGGTGAGATTTGAGTCGCGACGAGACCCACCGAGTTATTGCCATCGAATCGTAGAAAAAATTAAACAGTAAAACCAGTCGCACGTTAAAATGAATTAACAATTTATTATTACAAGATACAATAGTCATAACAAAAATATATTGTGTACTCTTCTAGATGTCCTCCCTACCGATCGTTTGTATCGACACTGCGTATTGTCTAACCAGCTTTTCAATCCACATATAACATTTACTTTTTTGGTACATATGTGTCCACATAAATTATAATATAAGTAGGTGATATTGTGTCATTTTGCTTATGTTTTCATTATGAAAATTTATTTATCTTTCCTACCTAATAACAAAGTATAAAAATACGAGTTGATTACATCTGGCTCTTTTGTAACATTAAAAAATATCTATGCCAATATGTGCCAAATAATTAACCTATAAAAGGATAAGGTACATTTTTGTTATGTGTTTCCTATTTTTATAAATACTCGTCCGATTTTTTATATAGGTATAGGTGCGTTGAATTAATGAGAATAATTACAATAGTTTACTTAATCTACTTTTTGAGACAAATTAATATGACTGACCAAAAACATATGACGAGTAGGGTAGCTCTGTTGGATTTTCAACTACTTACTGTTTAACAGACACTTTGTATTTTCCGAAACGCGGCAAATCAAATATGACCCGGTATCCTCAACTCCACCTTCCGCGCGTCAACCCAAAAACTGCCGCCCGCGCTGACGTCCCCCGTCATGTCCTCGATAC
>DWJQ01001022.1:0-11969 GCA_018248915.1 Hesperia meskei straton
AAGTCATGTGATTGGTGAATCGCGCACTGCTCCGCTCCGCTCCGCCTCAGTGGAACCGCACCCTTATACATATAATACATTCTCCTCGACTAAAACCGCATCTTAATGCCTTCTAAGTAGGTAGAATAAAAGGTTATTGATGTTGGCATTTGAATTATTCGCGAGCTTTCATTGCACGGATAACGAAGATGAATGCAGCGTTGAAGTCTTATGTTATGAGTCTGTTTATAAGTGTGTATTCTTATCAATTTAAGTAGGTAGGTATGTATATGCCTTAAATTATTTATGCTGTGTTTAATTAAGTTGTGAGTTTGTGTCACAAGTGTCACAAACTCACAACTTAGTCACGATCACGCTTATAGTGGTAAAGCCTAATAGGTCCTAATAAGCTATTACGTAACAAACGTTTTCACATCACATTAATAAATGAAATCCTTCCTAATTTGTGTTAATTTGAATTTAATAAAGTCTTTTTTATTATTTTTCAATAACATTAAAATGTAAATTAAGTCGTATTTCTTGTATTATATTATCAACACCAGTGCCCTACAAATTCACTGCATTAAAATTCAAAAGAAACAATAATCACAATTCAAACATTCATAATTTACAGTAATACACACAAAATTCATATACCGACATAATAAATCTCAGTATTAATAAAATTATACGCCGCAAGCAATTGTCAGTGTCACCCATTAAACCGGTAATCCTTCAACAAAAAAAATTGGCGTACAAAACTTCATAAACGGCCACAGTGAAAACGCAAAGACGGACCGAACTTGTTACCCGATGGATTCTGTCGGACTACTGTGCATTTACTCGGGTTTAGCGGGAGGGAGACGGACTATGCGAGATCGTTTGATCGAGACGTGGGGGAACGAGACGGATACGGCTGCGCACACGCCGCCGCGCCGCCAGTGTTCGGTAGTGATACACGCGCGAGTCGACGCGCAGGAGGCCGAGCCAGTGCGCTTTCCAGTTCGTGTTCCCGAGTCACGAGCAGCTGGTGTGCGGAGCGCCGGCCGCTGTTGCCACTCGTTTTACTCCAATAATTTGACCACACTCACTGACGTATCCCGAATAATTATGACGTAAAATTGACGTGGAAACGCGGCACGATTGACGCGAGGCTGTGCTTGTTGTGTTGTGAATAAGGGACGTAACGTGCGGTATAAAACGTATCGCTGGCGGTGTAGAAAAGTTACTGTTACTTTTGAAAAGGTAAGTTATGCCACAAAAGCTCAGGTGATATTGGGACGCGTTAAGCGCCTATCGACAACGCGAGGAATGCAGTTTGACGGCATACACATGGGCATGTGCAGGAACAAAAGCCTTGTGCACAGTCATCACTGGCTAGTTTTTTTTTGTTTCGCCCGCTTTCTCGCGAGGGCGGTTGGTTAAACACGGTATATGAACGAAAATGACGTACCTACGTATAGCACAGGCTATGAATCAAACAAGTTAGGTGTTAAAATCTTTAACCAGGTAGCGAGCAAGGTCTCATTTACCTGAGCCGCGGGAGATACAGGAAGAGTCCCTTTAACGGATGTTTTATTTGAACAGAATTGATATTCAACGTTGACATTGATGGCATCTATTTAAAATAACGACTAGACCAAATTTACTGTAGTATCGTATCGATAATATCTTAATAATTATGCTTGTAATTAGTAAGTTGATTTCGAGAAAATACATTAAACGCAGGTACAACACGATACTGTTAAGTTACAACAATTGCTATCAAATTACAAATGAACAATACAATTACCAAAACAATAAAAGATTCTTTCGAAGAGCACGTTGTACGAAACCATTTGATTAATTCACTTTGAAATGCGGATACTAAGAATACAAATAATGCCATAATATTATTGAAGACATCGGTTTGATTTACGTTCTTTGGTAAGTACTAGTAAATGATTTTATCAAAACAAGTAAGGTTAAATAAAACTGTAATCTGTGTAGACGACGTAGATGAAGCAATTTATTTAAAATTAAGATCGTTTAAGAGCGCATATTCTCAGGAATCGTGACGATTTTCAATTCTCATTCAGGTAATGTTAATTAATAATTCCACGAAGTAAGTACATTAAATTATTGCAATAATGCATCTCAAAAAAGTGTGAATGCCGCAATGACTGGTAGCAAAACACCATAATCAGTTAAAATCCAATTTTGAGTTTTTAAGCTTCTTAGTTTTCGAACAAGCATAAAGAGCACACGAAACATTAAAAAACTTACACTTTACACTATTGGTAAAAAACTGATTATATTTGACATAGTTGAACACGAATCAGTAACAGGACTCACCCGTATTTAAATAACAAATGACATACAAGCGACGCGACTAGAAAATAATAGGGTTCCCAGCGCGTATTGGACGAAAGGGGCATATCTTTAACGGGTCACATACATTGGATTGGATTCAGATTCCTGTCACGGAGTGTGACCACCACCTGCATCGGCGACTACTCTGAACGTTTCATGATAACCCCTATGTTGCAAACATGATGTAAGAGTATTGTCCTCGTGTTTTACACTGCATAACGAGGTTTTTATTATAATAAATTTATATATAAAACAAACATCGATGTAGTAACGAATAAGCATAATATTAGCTTAAATGGATGAATATGAAATACCTAACTTGGATAAACGGATATGGTGGACAACGATAATGAATACAATGTTTCGTTTGAAAAATGACAAATCATTTTAGTACGAATAACGTGGTAAGTAGAATACGAGTAATAACTTGATGACATTCAGACAAACTAAATTGACTTTATTGTAAAAGGAAATAAATTAACAGGTAAGCCATAACCAGTGTCCAACTTTTCGATGTGAGTCAGGCACCTACTTGCATGACTTGTTGGAATTTTGGGGTAACGAAATGCCTTTTCTTTTGACGTAGATATTGCATTATTCAACTTTTTAAATGTCTTTTCGGGTAAACATTTTTGGCCGTTTCTCTTGTTACGTGAAATCACTAATTAGTAATAACAAATAAAAAGGGGTAAATCTGTACATTAAATGAACGTATTTTTTGGAACTTTTTAATACTGGAAGTACCTAGCAGGCTTTGTTACTCCATGAAGAAGTTAAATTACATTTATTTTAAAATTATTATCTGTATCTCTCTTGTGTGATTAACACATGGAAACTATTATAGATTAAGATGATATTTGGCACTTTGTACCTTATGGTTACTCTCAGTTCAGAGGTAAGTAGCTACTTAGGTAATACATGTTTTAAATGTTTGTGTATCTACTGATGTTCGCGAATATACTTGTAACTACGCTGTAAAAAAAGTAAAAACATTACCTACATGTTTTACTTACTAGCACACATTCTTACACCGTGACAAATTCTAAAAAAAACAATGATAGAATAATTAAATTAAATAGATCATAATGCACACGTTCATTACACTCAGTCGGTAACATTTGAGGAAGACAATGGCAATGTAAATGAGGCACTAGTCTAGTTCGAAAGCTGATAAAAGCCTCCTCATATTGTATGCGATGCGCGCGATGCCAATTAACCCGTTCGAGTTTTACAATGCGCGACTTGTTTATGAATCTTTTAACCGTATTTGTAACTCTGACCCTAACTTGATAACGGAATACCTATACCTATAACACATATCAGAGATACTAACTACGTGCTTAACTACGTCCCAATACTAGAGAAAAGAACATCCAATACTGATTAATATACCGAGGGTTAGTATCTACATGCTCGAAGTTATCTCATGTTAAAACTGGCGGATCCGTGAACTGACATTATTTTATCTCTTACACAATGTCAAATACAATTACAAGGGCAATGTATGAAATTTAGACAGCAATATTCCTATATATTTTTTTAAAAGTAAGAATCATTGATGCAAGATATACAGATAAACCGCATCTACTTTCTTGTGACTAAACTTAGTTTTTGTTTTGTTAATATAAAAATAGCTACAGCATCGATGTAATTATATTACCCTGTAAACAAAGCAAAATGTTATATGTCTCAACGATTACTTCAAGATTGTAATAAATATGGAATAAATATTGTTTATACGAACGTCAACATGTATGAAACCCAACCCACCTCGGCTAGCGCAACCGCAGCCGAGTATATCCGTATCTGTGGATGTTCTATCGATGACGAAAAACAACCGATAACCATTGACGGGCAGCGGATGCGATTACCAATGACAAATACTAACCGTACACACACAACTATATTATAGCTCACGACGTAGTACTACACGTGGTTTCCCATACATCCAACGTAAACAGTGTGGGTGAAACAGTCAATGGATGTTAATTGCGTCCGTCTGAAAACGTCATCGGCCGCCGACCAACTGCAGACCACGAAGCCGCGGGCGTGATTCGAGGTCCACGTGAGCTACTAGAACGACAATCCACCGTTCACTAGTATTCAAATCTCGGTTGCCTCATCATTGCATCAAACGCTTAAGAAATATTTCGACCGTTCCGAGACTAAAATACTCGTCACGCTTTTACTCCCATCTCAACTGATTTCGTTCATTATTCGAGATTCGATAACGCGCTAGAGGTTTACCGATAAGTAACAGGCGGAAAGGATTCCTTTCCCCAAGAATGAGTACCGGTTTCATATTATACTGATGGCCGTACTGATGCTCTCATGTGGCAATTAATGTCCATTCAGGGAGCAGTCAACGCGTGCCGACCGAGATCATACAGCAGCCGTTAATCGTACACGCCTAACTTGTTATCTACCACCTATTATGTTACTTGCTTACTTGTTCAATTAAATAAAGAAGTAGATCGTAGTTAAATAGATGATGAAATGAACGACGATGAGGAAATTTCCAATTCAAGAATAATTTAAAATACTGGCACTTAAAATGATGATGATTGGCGGTCTACAGGAACAGAGTTAACGAAGCCACAAAGGATACACGGATGTTTCTTGCGAGGCACTTTGCTTGGAACAGGAATGGTTTCACGTTGCACGTCATTTCGTTTCGTGAATATCTCAGACTAAAACAATAATAAATAATCTTACTGTTACTATCTGAGGTGAATACGTAATCAATTTACTGATATTTGAATGAAACGGTAATAATTCTTATATAAATCTTCATAAAAATAAATATTATATTCCTTAATACTTTTATTCTCATTAGCATAGCTATAGCCATATGAGACTTCGATGTGTATAAATCACTATCGAAGTTTATTGTTGTAGTCAAGGCTAAAAACGTCGCAATCAAATAAATTAGTTGTATTAACCAATAATGTTCAGTAATCGTTGGAACCTCAAGCACACAATATTACCAAAATGAACGTGCTCACGGCGAGAAGCTAGATGACCGCAAAAATTGTCGTTGAACAGTCTACCGGTAAACTGGTTTCCGCGTAAAATTCGCGTTGCCACGCGGTGCATCAACCAGGCCCGAGGGAGGTAAGGCCTGCGGGGCCCGAGGGGAGGCGGGGGGTTGGAAACGCAGGAGGCGGACGAGCTGCGGTCGGTCGACGACCCGTACATGCCCTGCGCCGGCGCACCATTCGCCTTCGTCGCGGTCGGAGCCGATCTTAACACGATTACGAGATTGTTAGCAAATTTCACGAAAAATTTACATCTATTATTACCTTGTTTGACAACAAATATTTTATACATCAATTACCGGATCCCGGAAACTTTGCTATGAATGGATGTTCGCATTTAATTCAAACCGTATCATACCAAGTTACTTCGAAGTAAATTGTTAAACATTAAAAGGACCAGTGCAATCAATCCAAGAAGTATGCTTCATACATTATAAACAGTAGTTAATACCACACAAGTAGTTCCATTGCATCATTGAAAAATGATCTATTAATTTTTGTCCGCTTCAAACGACCTAAATAAATTATCATCTGGCCAGACAACACCGCGTAGGAACGGGATCAAGAAGACGTCAAGGTTGTATCCATTTGCGACAAATTACCTCCTAGGATCGTAGCTGTACAGACCAGCATGAAGACATTCTCTATTCACTCATAATGAAAAAACTACTCTAAAAAAACAACTCTAACCAGACGAAATATCAATAGACGGAGTTATTATCCTGTATCTATACGTGAACTGGTCAAACCGTGAAGAAAAAATATTAGTTTATAAAAAGCGACAGACCCGAGTGTCTAATGCGAGGCGTGGGCGAGAGGTAGCCCGCCGCATCTTTAAATGATGTGTGAGGTCATTGATTGAGAAGACATATCATCGCCACATATTGTTGTCTATTAAAAGCTATTTAAATTCACACGTAACGGTTCAACCACCTACAAATATTTTAGGTATCTACCTACCAGATTTGGAAACATCCTTACTTGGCGTGACTTAAGATATCAATAAAATTGTAACGGGAGTAAACATTGATATCAAGACAAGACAAATATAGAAACAGCCGGGACAGATGTAACACATATTGATAGAATCAAAATTCAACGCCTTAAATTTATCGTTATGTTCTAATTTGGTATGGGAAACGCATGGCACTTGTTACGACGCTCCTTTGGACGAACACGATTTATTTATAGTGGCCCCCGACTATTGTGTTTGTATCTACTGTTTAAATTTATAGAAGTTCTGAAATAAAACGGCGGGAAAAGGGATTCCATGGCGCTCGTCTTACTTTGGTGATATTTTTGTTTCAGGCGTGATAAAACGAAGTTAACTCAAGATGGCGGTGTTTGGCTTGGCCTCCGCTGTTGCGGGTTTCGTGAAAGTCCGATACCTGGTCGAGAAGGCTGTCATCGACAACATGGTTTTTCGAATGCACTATCGAATCACATCTGCGATAATGTTCCTGTGTTGCATCCTCGTCACGGCCAATAATCTTATTGGTGAGTGTACTCCTTTTACGATAACTAACTTACACAACTTTATTGCATTTCAATTATGAAAAATTTTCTACCACTTTGTTTAGATTTTTACCGTCAATAACATAGATCTCCTTAATCAGCTAAAAATTCGGTTTGAGCCCGATTTAATTTGTAAAAGTATAAAGTTTTTTAACAACTGTAAAATGCATAGGTAGCCTACACTTAGAGAAAGCAATTTCGTCACACGTGTACTAATTAAAACATTCTGGTAGTGTACATTATTGACCATAACCCAATGGCACATTAACCGAAGACCGCATGACCTACTACGTGTAGGTGTAACTGTATCCGCTTGACGATTTAGTAAACTACCGTAAAGTTACATGAGTCATTTTTCAGTTCATTGTTCATTGGCGTGAAGACGCCACCTAAAGTAGCAGATACTCATCGGGACGTAATGATCAAATTGGTTGTTCATACAAATACCGAGGCGTGGTCGTACGTGATAAGGTTTAAAGCCATTGATACGAATCGGAGCAATCACCTTATTGCACCTATTACGACAGATTTTGACCTGCTTCGAATTACAAGTGCTGAATTGAGAGTTGTCGCGAAGGACAAAACGAAATTAAATACAGACATTATCGATTTACGGCCTCCAAGTTAAAAGAATTATTATGATTATTACATTCACTTAATATGGTGCAATTTGTTTTTGTAGTAACGGATCGGAAAAAGTCAAATAAGCTTATGATGTTTATAAAAATTACGATGGCATATTGTGTGTATTTGAAGTGAATTCATCGATATTAACACAATCTATCCATGTTTACTAGTATATTATCACGTCTATCAAAACACAGAATGGATTAGTAATGACCAAATGTGAGCTAGGTAACGTTAATTGAGTAATGACTGTAATTAATATCTTGATTAGGCCCAGTCATTTGACATCTCAAGTTAACCTCAAAACTTATGAACTGCAGAGTAACGCACTGAAAAGTAATTATACACGATACTTGTTAGTCAAAGCAAAGCTAAGAAGGGCTTTGAATTTTAGAGTAAGTTTCAAAATCACATTACAATTTACAACGCGGAGTGTTTAAATATGTAGAAGAAAATAAGATTTGAAATGTGAATAATTAAATAAAATTTAGGTAAAGTTAGGTAGTTAGGTAAAGGTCAATAACTTAACACTTATTCTCGAATTTAGAAAATGGCGTGTTTTAATCAGCATTGGAATTTTAAAATAGAAAGTATCAACTATAGTCTTCCCCAAGCCCCTAAATTAATTCAATGTTGTCCAATGTCACTCATACTAAATTACTAATCCTGATCAACTATTGATTCGTATTAATGATTGTCGTGAGTTAAAGTAATTAATATCCTTGTTCTGCATTTAATATCAATTCTTATGGCTTATAGGTATCAATACGATGCAGGTGTGCTTCACACATCTGCACTTCAGTTGCGTACCTGGTTAAGGTCCGGTCTTATATTACTATATGGACCTTCGCCACAACTGGCCTGTAATATCTCAACTTATCGCTTCATACAATAAATAATAACTAATGCCTTCACAGGATTGTAGCAAGGAGTAATAGTTAATTCAATTCTTAATTAATATGAGACATTCTACAAATTGTCAAATACGTGAGATATACCTACATTCTAGAAACTTTTTATTTCATTAATAACTCTGTAAGTAATGTTTTTAAAATTAAAATTGCATAAAAACCTCGGTATTTAATATAAGCTATCAATTTATGGTGATTGTAGTATTTAACAAAAACCAAACGTTTTTAAAGCAAGTTGGGAAAAACCACTACGATGTTTTTGTGAATTTGTCTTAACTTGCATTTTTTATTATATCTAAGTCAATCCCAATTTTAAAGTTTATTTTTACATATAAGTAAAATCTATCATCTTCGCTATTACTCCCTGAACGCCGAATTCGCTAAGTGTTTTGCGACCTCAGTCACGTACAACATTTTTTCTCAAGTCAAGATTGAACTCAAGTAGCCAAGTGATACTTGATTTTGACGAGCAAAAAACTAATGAGTCTCAAGAAAACTGCCATTATACGGTAGCTCTTTCAGTTTATGAAGAACTGGTTTCAATTTACTGCCTTTGTCGTTTTCAGCACTATACTGGGAGTTAACAGTTAAATTTAAGAAATATCAACTTTTTGAGCCTGCCGCTAAATTTGCGAAACAGTTTACCGTTTGTCTGATATATTATTTATACTATTGTTAACTGTACTGTCCAATAAACGTACCTTTGTGAATTATTCAATCAAATTTTATTTAAACATTTTATTATAAACAATTTTTTTTTCAAAATTTTGTACCTTAAATTCAAAAATTTCAAAACATGCAAAAAAACATTTATGGTTACAATTTTTTTTTATTTATTTAGACAGAAAACACATTGAAATTCCGACGGTAAAACAAAAGTTTAATCGTTCGAGCGCTCGCTGAACGTTCTTCGTTTGTTACACTCATCTTATTAACAGACAGTCAAGTGGACTAAACTACCAGACTAGTATCTACGTTGTACCGTTTATGATCGCGTTATCGCGTGCCCCTCATTTGTGTTACAGACGTAAACAATGCTTAATCATCTTTTAAGAACCAAGGAAATTCCTCAGTAAGCTTTACCTGTCTCGTACCTTTCATCATCTTTCCAGTAACTTCTACCTGTTTTCCTGTCTCTATTGTTTTCTAAGATAAAAACTTGTTATATTATTCTTATTTATGTTCGGTCTTTGAACGAATCCACTTTGTGAGCCGCAAAAAGCGTAATGCTAGTTTTTCGGTGTCTACAATACTGTAAATGCTTTCTATTACGTTTCCAGTTTCCTGTTAATTTTATCGATACTTTCTAAAAATCGATTTAAAGATAGACGTGATTGTTATAATCTGGAAAGTATGGCAATAAAAATAATTCCTAGATAATGGTCTTTAAGTAGTTACAGTGAGTAGATACTTATTCGAACAAGTACTTAAGTATAAATAACTTGGATTCTGCGAGCTATAATGATATCTAATTAGTGTGATAATTGCTATCAAGCCTTTGTTGAACCACATCATGTATCAAACAAAGACGTTTTTTATTTGTAATTGAATATGTACTTGGCCCTTAATTGGTAGGTAATGTTAAAAGTCGATTCAATCAAATCGAAACATTGGTATATTGAGACTAAATTGCACAATTTCATCGATTAGTTGCAAGATTCACTTTGCGTTTCTACTAGTAATAATTCTCTTTGATCTCCATATTTAACAAGGAAAGGACCTTTTGATCTAACTAAGTAGGTATTAACTTTGTTTGAACTGATGTTCCCTTAGATAAAACAGACGATTAAACTAAATCTGATATCGACCACAATTTCACCAAATCATTGAACCAACCCTGGCCTTCCTCAAAGCAATTCCTCAATGCCATTAGTAACAATCACAAGTATCACGACGCAAATAACACACCCGAGCGAATTGTGTCATTAGGTTCAATATATAGTACGCAATATACCAGTTGACATGATAGTTTCAAAGCATTTCCTAAGATTAAACTGTTAATAGCGAGGACGGGATATCGCGTATCTGCTCTATGAAACAAACGGTGCATATTATTGTGTTATATAAATCGTTGTCGCCATCTCAGAACACTTGTTTATATACTATGCGAATGATGCACTTCTGTAGTAGATATACATAAGATTTGTATGTACAAAATTAAACTATGATTTAAAAGTTGCCCTTAGAAAAATCTGTTAAAATATTAAGTACTTTTGTTAACAACCAACAAAAACGATAAACTGTAAAAGTAAGTGGTCAAAATCACAATGGACTTCCATAACCCTAGAAGCATCAACAACGTGTTGCCAGTCAATAACAAAAACACTAAACTCGTTGTTGAATAAACCCAGTACTCAACTATAAGTAGGCAACTCAATCCACATCAGGCGATCCAATTCCAAAAGTTAATTTTAATCACGATACGATTATGTCATAACAGTACCAACATTCACATCGCCTTACTCAGCTGTTTTAAACAAAGACTGCAGTTAGTGATGACTAAACATCAAACTAGATGGCTGCTGCTGGCCAGGTGTTGGTTAATGAAAACACCATATCGCCGATAACGTTCGTTGCTGGGGCATGTTATGGCGATATTGCTAACGTCACATTATGTAGGTTGCGCACATTGTAACCATCAGTTACGTGTTACTATGAAGGATTATAACGTAGCTTTATACACCATCTGTTACGATCAACGTGTTTGTCGCTTATGGCAATAATCTGTATATTAACGGGTTAATTATAGCTTAAAGCACAAATAGTAAACGCGTGTTAAATACTGTTAAGGAAAGGGAGCATTAGCACTGATAGCCACTAATCTAAAATGGTGTACGCATCAATAGTTTTAAAAAATAACGAGCATAGGTAATACAGAACAGAAGGTACAGGAACATATTACGAGGAAATCTACACACCTGAACATTTCAGCAGTAATTATTTCATAAGTGTGTAAAGTGTACCAAATAGCACATAGCCAGCATGGTAAGACTATATTATAGCCTGTGCCGTTCACATTGTGCGAAGAGTTCCGTCGGAGCTGTTCAGAGTCCAGATGCTGAATATAAATAGAAGGTTGCAAGACGAATTTGCATTTGTAACGATGACTATAAGATTATAAATCAAAACGTTCTCATATATTTTTAAGCCCATTTTAAATACTTTGGAAAGATTTATCCAAATGTGCGACTCGTTCAGACTAAAAACTCGACAGCAATTATAAGTAGGTAGTTCCAACCTGATGATGTAACCAAAATAATCACCCGTTACAAAACCTCAATCGTGCACGGTCAGATGTTAAACTGAGCAAAACAACCACGATTTACCTCGCAACCAGAATTATTCGGTGACGAGACATTTTTGGTTTTTACAGAACATTTTTACTTACATAACCTGTTCTGTTACGAATTAGGTTTAGGTAAGCAAAATGGATTGAAAAATCGGTCAAGTGCGAGTTGGACTCGCGCACGAGGGTTCCGTACCATTATGTATAAAAACGCCAAAAAAATCTGGTCTGTTGTATGAAAGCCTCACTTAAATATTTACT
>DWJQ01001023.1:0-11968 GCA_018248915.1 Hesperia meskei straton
CTGTGCAATACCGCCTCGACTGTAATGACCAACTTCGCGCACTTGTATCATAATGTACTATTATTGCATAGGTACTTCAGTTAGCTTTATAATTATGATGGCATTTTTGGTTTTCAAAATTTTAATTTATTGGCTTGCAGTGCTATTTCAGTAAGATTTGTATGTCGTGGATGGATTATAATGGATGCACATACCTACATTAATATAGTAAATTATCTATCTTAAAAATATAAGTAAAAACATATTTCGAATGTCTGACTCGGCAAATGTAACCCGTGACCTATCGGCTCAGGGTTACAAGAAACTTGACTAATAACCGCTATTCTAAGCCGTTTATGATTTGATATCTACCTCAAAGACCGCTCTTCTATAGACATTCATAAAAAAGGGTTGAATATGTTTATAAGGCCACTTACTCACATTCACGAGCATACGCGAATCCACAAGTGTAGGACGGATATTCGCAAATAAATATGCGAAGTTTTTGACACATTCGTGGTATTCCTAGCTATCAAAGCTATGGCAAATCGTGCAATGTTTGACACATGTGAGTGAGCGCCCTGATTTCTAAAAACTAAAAAAGACTGGCAATCATATGTTTTACAACATAATAATTATCGTGAGTAGTGGAACCATATAAAGACTGTTCGTACAAAACTTCTTTGTCATTCGCAAACTATTGTCCGGGCTTTTAGTAAAACGACAATCAAATCTCCACCTTAATACAATGAAGTTATAGCCCAACTGAGTTCGACAAGAGAAGAGTTTATTGGATTTTAAAGGGAAAATGAGACGGTCATTATAAAATTTTGTCGGTAATTATTGTTTTTGTTGCTCTTTGGGAACAGTTGCGTATAAAATTTGGCCGAATGCGGTCTTTGCTCACGTTTTGAGCACCGACATCACTAATTGCGTTAATTAAATGTGTCCGCTCTACAATCATGTCACACAAGTCACAAGTGGATTATCCTTAGAGCTATCCTTCGCTTGAAGCTATTTTCCTTATTCTAAAATGGAGTTTTATTAAGTACTTAGTTGTTCTACATGGGCTTTACTTTGATAGTTGTTCTCATATCTCATACAAATGTTTTATTTTGGAATACAAAGCGCATTTAAAGATTTCAGGAACAGTTTGATTGGTAGTCGGATTAAGTGCTAAGTTTTTTTTGTGTTGTGTGCGTTGATTTTTTTTTCAATGATAGGTAACTATTAGAAAAAGTAAATTTATTTTAAAATTCAATTATTTATAACTTGAATAAAACCTTATGCTATTAGATAGGCACTATAGTTATGGATGAATAAGATAATTATTATCGAACGTATGAGACAGTAAAAAATATCTTATTTACCGTGCGCTAGTATAATCCACCTTTACAATAATTATGTCCAATAGTTTGAACAAGTTTTCATCACTACTTATCATATTCAATTCCATCAACTACAAAGAAGCTTTTACCATCATATCATTACTCAATTCTTTCATACTTAGCCAGGCTACGCTTTTAGTCTTCGTATTGTAACACATACTCACGAAACGAAAATCATCCACCCCATTTAAAATCCTAACAACCCCTGCGCCCCTGCACTTGGTAGCCGAACGTTTCAATCGAACGCCTAAAAGCTTCGAGCATGGATGCGGCTTTCTTTTACTTTTTCTCTTTCCTTTTAGACAAATGAGCCGAAAACTCTTCGACGGCCAGTTCTGCGGGAAATATGAATATCACTGTGTAGGGCTGTCGATTATTTAATTGAAAACAATCGTATTTTTAATTATGTAACTCAATGAATAAGATGACGTAGTAATAATATCTAGGCAATATACGATGCGTCTATTGAAATTATATAAAAAATACAATTTATTATTAACGCTGAAACCCTACATGGGATGCTGGAGTACCCCAAGCGGAAATCCTAGCTGCCAAGCTGCCTAGCAGGTAAATGGAGTTTTCAGGTTCGTTTCCGCGTCGAGGATATTTATGTGACAGATAAATATTTGTTTTCGAGTCGTAGGTGCCGTTATTTATTAACGAGTATAATTAATTAGATCTGTGTATTCCATGCCATTAACGTACAGAAAATCGTATTGCGGAATCATTCATGTTTTGTGCTTGTGTATTTCTAAGACACACATCAGGCATGTGCTTCTTAAATTCAATCCCCAGGTCGTCCTTATTCAGCGACCTAAGAAGTGGGTATATAATATTCTTATTTTTGTAACCCTGAGGTCACCTCTCGCAATGAGAAAAAATTGACAATATTTTGATTTATGATTGGTTCATCTGTACTTTCATTTGCCAGCCCTATCGAAGCAGATTGCAATTTTTCATCTCTCGTGACATGAGTAGCCCCGCGTTTGCATGGCTATTGGATGGCGCGCTTGCAATATCAATGCCTAGAACTACACTTTTCCAAAGAGAAGATCTTGAAGTGTTGAATGAAATAGAAATTCGGATTTTTAACGTTTGATTGCATTATGGATATAGGGATATTCGTAGTTATATGAAGCAAGGCAAAGATTGGATCCAACATACTTTTTAAATTGGGTATATTAACATTTCTTTTTGTACCTAAATAAATCAACTGATCTTTTTCTTTCCATAAGAAAATCTTGGTAATTATTATTCCTCTGATATAACCTATCATTGAGTTTAGCGATAGAATTTATATATTTAGAATTTTTGTATAAGTATTTAAGTTATTTAAATCTGATTTAGCTTATTAAGAGAAAAATTAATATCATTTTCACCATACTTACCTACTTAACTTCCGCTACGTATCCTTGGGTTTTAGCGTAACAGAAAATAAAAGTATCCAATTAATTCCTGATAAGTTACACTTTTGTTCATTAATAAACCTAAATAAATAATTGATATCATCGAATATTTCAAATACGTATTACGCACTCATACATTATTTACTCGTGTGGTCATATGGTAAGAATAGTAGGTACGTTGACTCTCATAATTAATTCCGCACAGGGTGTCGTTACCCTCCCGTAGCGGCCGGGAAGGATGCTCGTAAAAATATAATCAAAGTTTCATCACGGGGAATGTTTTCGTGCTAGTAGGTGTACGTGATAATGAACCACATTCTGAAAATAAATTCATACCAGAAGCTCTAAACGTTCTTAACATATTATTTACGTAAGACAAATAAGTTTCACAATTTAAGTTAAGATCGTAATTCTTAAACATTGATGAAGAAATGGTTCTATCAATCAGAAGTGACATTTAAGCTCACGAGTGTATTGATAGATAGATATAAACAACACTTCTAATTTATTTTCACATTTTTAAGTTAGGGTTTGACTTAGATTCTAAAGACTAAAATGACTGTGTGAAGTCTGACTAAAGTGTCAAGTCTAAAGTGGTAAATTGTACTAATACAATAAGAACTTAGTCAACCTTGCCATGAAGACGTCCATAGTAAAGTGATTCATTTTAAATTAAAATAAGCCTCTTGATGGCACTTTTAACTACATAGTTAAATATTAAATATTAGAATATATGAATTGATTGAAATACTTAATATCAGTTAACTTAAACAAGCCATGCTTTCGGGATTCGAGGCTTAAACCCAAATCCTCAACATTCTGTATAAAACTAAGCCTTCGATAGTTTGAGCAGGATCGAGAAAAAATTGGTCCCAAAATCCGAAATGCCAATGTTGTTCAATAGAGCTTAACACGACGAAAGGGGATTGGTTCGGTATGATATATTGATGGAGTCTTTTGTATTCCATAATATTATAGTTACTTACTCCAGGAATAAACTCTTCAGTAAGTAGGTACACGTTTTGCTATCTCCCCAAGTTCAGTTTAGTCATTTTTAAGGTCAAGTATCTCCAACGAATAGGTAAATATAACAGTACCAGAAAATTTCGCTAACTGACTGTTTTTCTAACCATGCCATTTGGTAACTGAATAACCATCCCATTTCCGATTTGAGTCTTATACTATCTTATCATTCAAATTTTTACCTCTTTGAGACTCTTACAACAAATTGGCATGACAATCATTACGCGCGAGAAATATTGTTCACGTGTAACCAAGTAGGTATATTCATGGTTAATTAGTTACTCAATAATGTACGGAGACGGTATACGACAACATAAATGGGTAATAAAAAATGTCGTAACGTAAGGGTGCGGAGACAAATATTGGCAAGCCATTTACAAGGCGCGTTATGAACGTTGATCCCATAAAACCGACAGAGACCTATCATTGTACATGTTTATTCCCTGCGTCCTTGATATTGGACTAGGTGTAAATATTTTATTACTTATAATGTTATAACCAGGACCGTATTTGAAACAAATTAATTTTTTTCTGCTTCTAATACCTTTATCTGAATTTGCACCTATTCGATTCTTATTTCGTCTGTATTAAAATGGAAGAGGTTCTCAATTCGTCTGTATTTTTAATGTGTGTTACACATGTTTTTATTTTTGTTTTCTTTTGATGACCTCATAACTTTGCACTGGGTGAACCGATATTGATATATTTCTTGAATTCAAAAGTTAGTGCTTGTTGGCTTACAAAATTTACTGACATCTGATCGGTAGTTTTTAAGTAATCTCTACTTATCAATTTTGAAGTCGGTTCCTATTTTGTAAAAAGTTTGTTGTCACTAAAAGGTTTTGTATGATGTGAAACCGAGATTTTAAAGCCAATCATCGTTAAAATTTGAATCTATAAAAATATTCGATTACTGTTAATAACGACGCATTGCTAAGTAGCTGGTAACCAATGGAATAAAAACTTATTAAAAGCTTCCATTACAACGCTTATAATGTCTAATTTTCTAGGTTCTTATAAGGAACCGGATTGTGCATGGGACTATCAATATTATAATACAAGCATATTATTTCCCTGACTTCCTTCATTAGGTACTTTCTTTCCTCGCTTACACTGTATAAGGCATTTCTTGGAAACACGTAATAAAATAAAAAAGAAACAATAAACTCGGAACTGGGTGATCTGACTTGAGATTATATTAGGTACTACACTAGATTTACAGTTTTCTAGATAGAAATCCTCGTAACTTATTCTTAGTTTTATTAATCTAGCGTTGTTCACATCGAAATATTGGCAAATGCACGTGTCTGTGCCTGAGTCAATTTTGTTACCTATGTTACGCATAGTTCAATTTAGATTGTAATTTTCGCCATCAATCTACAATGAAAACTAGAGGTCTATATATCAAAGAATTTATCACGTAAGTAAGTATGTAACATGCAGAATTTTAAATCCGTAGAGTGAGAGGAAGTTGTTCTAATTCAGCTTTAGATTTGACTCACACATAATAATAGGTATGTACATTCGAATTATTGTACCTAAAAGTTTTTAAAAAGCATCAAGTGAGCCGTGTTTCCGCATATCCAAATGAATAACAACACTGCCACACACTTCACACGGATACAAATACCACAAGGGTAACTCGTAAACGTAACAAACAGTAAGTATTGGGGGAATAGAAGACCCCGCGGGGGTACTTGGGACGTTCGCAGCACATCGCGTAGATTGGATATTCCTCGGTGCGGGAGTAAGGTAATCAGATGTAATACCGACCTAGGTTCAATTCTATTTCTGCGTCCATACTACTCGTAGATCTCAAAATTGCTACTATTCTGAAGCGGTAGTGAAAGTCTCTCTTAATCTGGAGAAGGTTTCTGTAGTACATATGTTGTTAATTTTTGTCCTGTTGCGAAGTCAAATATGTATGTAGAGTGTTATGAAATCAGCCTGTATGTGTATGCTTATTTTCATCTATTCCTGCAGACAACTTTTGCTAATATTAATAACTTTTCATAAGTTGATGGATGAAATAGTATTGTTAGAGGGATCTATATTGGTTTTTAGTAAAATTAATGTTTTTTTTTATGGAATTAAGATAGCAGCACCACCCTACCGCTGCCGCCCATAACAACTGTCACCGACCTAGAACTAGACTCAAAGGGACTAGGATGGTTAGTCCAGTTAGTAGATGGTGTTAAAATATTAGTTGGTTAGTTTGTTAATAAGTGTGAGGACAGGGACTGTTAGTGATAGTTAGTCCTGTTAGTTAATGTTAGTATTGTCCAGTTAGTAATGATTAGTGTGAGTCTTGTTCCAATTCGGTCACAGATGCGTTGCTACCCCTGAGGTCTGAGATGGTCGCCTCTAAAAAAGTGAAACCGGCTCCACACCTTCCTATCCGGAATACATTAACATGACAATGTGCTTTGAGCTTGTTAATGGCTCGCACTCGTAGCTTAATGGTTTGCGGCGTAAGCAATTGATATACTTGTATTATGATGATGTAATTTTGCAACAGATTAATAATAGCAAGTAAAAGTCCTTATGGTCCCTATCGGGTTGTAATTTTTTACCGATTTGAACAAAAAAGAAAAAAGATTTGAAAATCGGTTTACTCAGTAGAAAGTTATTTATGAGGTAACACAAAAAACTAGTTTTCAGAATTTCCTCTTTTTTGAAAGTCGGTTATAAAGCATACACACTTGAGCGGCCTCTTAAAGCCCCAGACAACATTCAAGCCATGTTACCAGAACTTAATGACTGCAAGGATAGGATATAAAATGTAATAAAAAATACATTTTAAGGACTCGTTCACTTTCAGGATTAAAAAAGATGGTAAAAAGTAAAGAGATCTCTGTAAATAGGCTCCTGGAGCCGCTACCTCATTCATGGTTCTGCAGAGGAGCAGGTTAGGTCGATCAGGACCCAAAGTGGATGAGGTCTCTTTTACCCCAAACTTGTGCAGAGCGTCAGGTATGCATGGACGATGTGTTCTAATTTTCCGACGGTTAATTACAACGGATTATCATAAAGTACGTATAGTTTTATTAATGGTAATAATAAATAATTTCATCGGTATTTTATCTTCTCTCCAATTTCTCCGAGATTTATAGACCGATTCACGTTTTTTGTTTGTCTATCATATCAATATAATAAGATCTGGTATCAATAGTTATGGATGCTTGAACATGAGATATACTATAGAAATTGCGCTAAAATTAAGCGAGCATAAAGATATTTTTGATAATTAAAATAATCCCATCTTAACTTTTTTTTGTATTGCATAGGGTGAATTGGTTATTTTATGGAATTAAGGTAACAATCGAACATGCAGCACCATCTTTCCATTGTCGCTTACGAGAACTGTGATCGATGTAGAACTCAATTTAGGTACTAGTATAGTTAGTCCTGGTTGTTGTTAGTTGTTAGTAAGAATCTCGTTTTAATTTGATCAATGCGTTGCTACCCTTGAGGACTGAGATAATCGTCTCTAAAAGTATAACTGGTTAGACACCTTTCAATCCGGAATTGCTGTTAAAGTAATTGTTATGAGAGTAGAAATGGTTTTAAATGCCGTGGCGAGCGGTAGTACTTCCCCGGATAAACTCTAGGCGCCTTATTAATAAACGCGGTTTAAAGTTATTCCCAGTTGAATTTTTTTTGGCTCTGTCCTATGATTCTCTTAAGTCAAAGGTTAGAAAAAGACAAAAATTTAAACTAAATAATAAATAAGTCCCTTAGTGCATACCACCTACAAAGAACAATTTAAAGAAAGTTTCGTATTCCCAGTAACATCGAAAGGGATTCCTAGTGACTTGAACCCGCTATTCAGACCGTGTCAACACAACAGCACAATAACGCACGTAACCGGGACATGGGAAATACACCATGGGAAGTTATTGTGAGCAGCTATGGTTGCTTTTAGGTATAATTGGTAGGGCTCGTCTACTAGTAAAATAGTTTAAAGCTAGGTCTATGTTGGTCTGATTAATCGCGGATCTGGGTTCAAACTTGCCCGTTTAATATTTTCACTCATCCAAATGCACGCGAACCTTTGAACATTGCATGAATTGTCACAGCTTTGACAGCTTGGAATACCACGAAGTTGTAAAAAACTTCGCATAATTATTTGCAAAGGTCTGTCCTACACTAGTGCGTCAGCGCCATTACGCCGTTCGCTCACATTCACGTAAGTACGAATACTCATTTTATCGATTTAAGGGACAATTATTTACTAACCTAACAATTTATTAACCTTTTGCAGAAGCTCTATAATAAGTTTTACTGTTACCTCCCGGGAATAAATTCCGGGACATTTTTTGAGATGATATGTATCCGATAAGTATGCCAAGTATAATTTAGATTTGTTAGTCATTTCCACACAAAACATCATATGGGTAGTATAAAAAAACAGAACTTTTTATAGGTACAGGAAGTTTAAAAAATAGAAACATGTTTGTGCCATTTTTTATCTTGTCTTTCTTTTACACATAATATAAAACTTACGGCATGAATTGCACAAAGTATCTACATAATAGATAACATTAAAGAAAAATACATAAAATTAAAATACACAGTTAATTTTTTGATATAAAATATTTTTATGACCAATAGTTTACAATGATTATTTATTATTAGGGTGACTGTTATAAGGAACGTGGAAAGTTATTTTTCAGTTTATTCTTCCAAGATAGTAATCATTGTGCATTCACAGATTTATATTTTGACTAGACATTATTTTTGCAGAATACTGTGATGGTTTAACAATAAAAATGTAAAACTAACTTAATTATGTTACGCAGTATTTTCATTAAGATTAATTACATTGAATTGCATAATATTGTCTTGATGGAAGAAATGTTATATTAATGAATTTAACATAATAAAAACATTAATCAAAAGTCATCAGCTAAAAATATTGTTAGTAAATTCCAAAAATTCTCAATCATGTGAACAATTTATTTGTTTCGGGACATTCTTATGTAACCAATCGACAAACGGGCAAACGTGCTACTTGATTGTAAGTGACCACCGTCGCCCATGGACATTAGCAACATCAAAGCGATTGACGCGTCGCCCACCGAGGAAAAAGGAGGATGCTTATTACTATGAAATTACATTTTATTCCAACTTTACCAACTACCTTTTGAAAGGCAAGCTATACCTACTCACCTAGAAGTACCTACTGTGAGTTGTCGTGGAAAAAGGAAGAAAGAAGCGCCAAAAAAGTGGTTAAAATTATGAATACAATCACTTGACTTGAACTTGATTATGATACCATGCTCTTAAAAATGGTATAAAAAGAGTTAGCTACTTCAAGGTCTGCATTGATCACACAAGTGACTTCAATAATATTGCTCGTGTCCATAGACGACGATGACCACTTACCATCAGGTGGCTCGTCTACTTTTTCATCGACCCTTCAAGCTATAACAAACTTCGCTATAAATTTATAGGCGTCCAAGCATAATCCCTCGCGTTCCTGATCTTAGTTTCTTCTCTCGGGTCATCGATGTCTTTCTTGGTGATGAAGAGTCTCTCCAATCGGTCGCGCAGTTCATCTGGAGTGATGGGTGATGCAGTGGATGGCTCTACTGACTTCTCTTTATAAAAGTACTCTGAACTGTGAGGATGTCTATGATAGTACCCTGGAAAACGTTTAGTAATTAATTCTGGTAATTGACTCTATAAATTGTAATAATTTGAGTGAACGAATCACTTACTAGAACTGACTGAAATATCAACAACAACTGAATATGAAATTATGTTAAATAAAATTATCAGACGACATAAATCAATACACACGTTGCAATTCGTGCTATAAATATATTCTTGCGGCGTTTTTTTAAATCTTTAATTATAAAGTACAATCTTTTTTCGGAAAAATGGTTATTTTTCTTCTTACTGTTTTTTGTGACTGACTTTCGGGGTCTCTAACTAGACAAGATTGAAATAAACAGGTTTTCCAGCTATTCTACTTAAATTAGTAGGTATATTAAGGTATAATAGCGTAAATGTTATTATTTTAAATCTAAGCATTAAGGTAATTATCAACATTTATTAGTGATTTTAAAATATTTTAATACTGTAAAAGTAAAAAAAATCAAATTCAGATTATTAAAAAGCTTAACAGACGGTTTTAAAACCAACAACCTGAAGATTAAAACCATGATTAGGCAGTAGGATACATATTTAATCGTATTATATGGTCGTAAATATTAAGCTAGCCAAGAGAGGTAGGGATAATTTTAAATTTGAATACACAAATAATACAGATAAAAATCGATTTTTAGTGATGAGCTTTTACGATTATTTAAAACCCAATCCATGTAGAGTCCCCCAATCCAATAAGGAGTTGTTAGATGGGAGAATAGTAGGTTTGTAAGCGGATAAAATTAAGTTTTTGTTAGACTGATTGTATAAATTGATACAGCTTACATTTTTAGCTTTATGGATTGTAGCCCGAGACTCCAAAAGGATTGGATGGCTTGATTATAGAACATCTACAGGATGTCAATGGACCTGCGTTTTAAAATATTTTTCAAGTATCCAGTTTACGATACAAAAGTAAAAATTGAATTTTAATTACATACTAATCTATTATTGTCTTGGTTTTAGACGGTTTCAGTGTATTGGTTTTTTATCGATTTATAATTTTACCTCTGATTAATTTATATCTTCCACGTTAGATAATTAAAGAAAATTACAGTTAATTTTTCGTTGAAAAAAATCTAAGATATCGCTCACATACTCATACTATTACAAAAACATGAAGTAATATATGTTAGGCGTGGTTTGGACACAATCGAAAATCTCAAGCACTTAGGACTCCAGAATAAACATTTTTGTCACATAAATGTCCTAGTGGGAATCGAACTTAGGATCCCTTAGGTTCAACATAACTACAGACAAATTCAGTCTTATTTCATTTATTGTTATTTACAATCTAAATTTACCTCCAGATCCATGATGACTTTGGTATTGCCCCAAACTCTCCTGAGACCCATACGAGGAGAAACTGGGGCTCCCAAACCCATTCCAGTAGTTGCTACTACCACTACCGCCGTAACCAGCGCCCCCACTGAATAAAGTGACGGCTATTAGAGCTAACTTTGCTAGAACAAACGCCTTCTTGCTTGCCAGTAATAATAGACCCAATAGCAATGGTAGTAAAGTCGAAATCTGGAATTTGAAGCCCAGGAGAAATGGAACTAAAAGATTTCGAGCTAGCAAACGTCCTGAAATCATGGAAAAAGTCTATTAATAATATGAAGTCAATATATTTATTATTATGATTTACAAACAACGTAAAAGAAGTTTAACAAGTCAAGCAGTGAATTATTTCTTCGAGAGATGGCGTTGTTGTTGTGAAGTCAAGTTCACTGTCGCAAAGACCTTGATCTTCAAACTTGTTGTAGTACAATATTAGCTCCATAGATGGCGCTTATATATAATCGCTATGACTTAAATAGTTTAACAAGTGTCGAAAAATTCAAGCTTCAAAATATTCATAAACTTACCAGTTGAAATTTCACCACTAGACTGTTGATGGTATGCTCTGTCCTTGCTTCTTGGGTCCACAACAAATTCCAGGACTCCATTTGCTAAAGTAGGACCGATTCTCATAACTAGACCAGGATAAATGTTGCTTAGGTCCCAATGCAAGGACCGCTTAGAAATGAGGTTGCTCGCATCTTCCATTATGGATCTGTAATTTAAAATAAATAATTAGATCTACACCAAAGCAAACAAACCTATGAATAAACAAGTCCGAATTTTTTGTGAACTTGTGCATTTTAACTGACTTTGTAATGACAGCTTCTGGCGATGCCATTGTAGTTGCATTTTTGCTACAATTTTGCGTCGTTGTGAGACCGACATTACTTGACTAAGTTGAAGCGCAAAATAATTACAGTCGGCGTGAAAATTAGACAATATCGTCAAAAACACCCCCGTGACAGTCATTAGGTAGGTATGTCGTGTGGACATCGTCGCATATGTGAATATACCCTCAGCTTTTATCACAGACTTCGGTCACTATTGAATTCAAAACTTTTGCTAAATCCAAAATCTAATCTGTCATTTTAAGACATTTAATAAATGAGATTTCTAGAGGCGACCATCTCAGACCTCAGGGGTAGCAACGCATCTGTGACCGAACTGGAACAAGAC
>DWJQ01001024.1:0-11967 GCA_018248915.1 Hesperia meskei straton
AATGGATGTTATTATACATATAAACCTTCCTCTTGAATCACTCTATCCATGAAAAAAACCGCATCACAATCCGTTGCGTAGTCTTAAAGATTTAAGGACACAAAGGGACAGAGAAAGCGACTTTGTTTTATACTATGTAGTGATTTACCTTAAATCTTAGTTTTCCAACAGGCGGAGTTGCATAAGGTATTCCTTTGAAGCTGTAGTATTGTCCGTCTCTGGTGACCAGGTCTACGATGGCTCCTTCCAACCATCCCTGTTCCACTTGCCCCTTCGCCATACATCACTTTTAATATTTTAGTACTTCTGGACGCCTGCAAAAATATTTTCACTGCTATTAAGTATTTGTAAAATATATAATAGCATAAAATGTACCCCTTCAGGATTGATAATTCGTTAAAAATTTCGTCGATTTAAAGTAAGCATTACAAAGATGAGGTAAGTTTGATATTAAAGTTGGATATAATGAAACACTTGTTTTGACGTTTTTGTTAAATCGATAAAAAAATAGGGACTCAGTCAAAAAAGGTCCTCGCGGGCGAAGCCACAAACAACGGTTAGTAAATAAATATTGGCCAACATATTCGCACCCCGCTCTAGGATTCTCTGTCATAATATCGACAACGCAAACAGCACATCACTAA
Source organism: Hesperia meskei straton (assembly GCA_018248915.1). NCBI lineage: Eukaryota > Metazoa > Arthropoda > Insecta > Lepidoptera > Hesperiidae > Hesperia > Hesperia meskei. Next base: position 645 of record DWJQ01001024.1, read on the forward strand.
CAACCACGACACGGTATAAAAAATATCTGCTCCAGCCGGATATGGAATCCGGGGCCGTGCTTCAAGGTAACGCCATTACAACTTGTGTAACTACCACGATAATAAGTACTTTAAGATTTTCTCAATTTGTCACTGTCAACAATCTTGTTAATCAATATTTAAGACACGATAAATAAGAAACTTATTTACAATGCTCGAGAGACGTCCACTGTTGTCCAAGGTCCCAGTGCCTACTATTATATTATCGCGAGTAACTTGTAAACAGGATTACCGACAGAATTCAGGGTTGGCGCACACTTGTCAACGATTCTTGTAACAATTGATTAAATAAGATGCTAATTATAATATATTTTAACTCCGTTGGCTATAGTCAAATACTTATACTTGCGTTGTTGGCAAAAAAGAAAGCAGAAGGAAAAAAGAATTGACTGTTCCTGTAGTGATAATAACACCGTTATTTCCAATTTATACAATTGGGAAATAAGTAACACAGGAACTTCTTTTGGACAATCGCTAATTATTCAAATAAGAAGGAGTAACAGGCCGTTTACTTATGAATGGATTATTAAAAAAACACAACTGTCAGAAGAAGGCAAAATCTATAAGAAAAGGGGAATATTATTTTAACATGGAAAATAGATGTATATCATTTATAAGTTATTAAATAAACAAGTTAAGGCTTAGTCGTATTTGGACCTATTCGCAAAATGCCCTATTCGTAAAAGAACCTATTCGCAAAATGCCCTACTTTTTCGAATTCCGTAGCAAAATGCCAAGAAACGGAACCCTTGTAAATTCGTCATGTCTGTTTGTCTGTCCGTCTGTCGGTCTGTCCGCCAGAATGTCACAGCCACTTTACGAAGTCTTTAAGAATCCTCACACAAGAACCACGACTAAGCCAAAAAAGCACACAAGTACAAGTACGAGACAGTTGTATTTACTGTAGTTACATTAGTACTTAAATAATGCAATGACACAAGCTGTTTTCTTTTAGAAAATAAAATGAATGATGGCTCAGAATTTGTGCAGCCATTCATTACGGCAACTTAACTAATAAAAACAATACAAATGCGTTAATTTCCACCCGATCTGTAATAACAGGTGTATATTTATTTATGTAAGGATGACTACCCAAATTTGGAAATAAATTATAAAAACAATGTGAGTTATTGTACAATCAAACTTTGTAAGTGGTTTTTTACACATGCGACAACGACACGACATCGCGACGAATAAACGTCGCAAATCGTTGATATTTTTAGTCCAAGTGCGATTTGATCGCAGCCACCGCAACCCTTAGTTTACTCTTAGTTAGGTGTAAGTAGAATTACCTATTTCTAACTGTAAACTGCCTAGTTGCCAAACATCTTTCTTTGTGAAGCGGGCGGTAATTTAGAATAATATTTATGATAGTAGTCGATAATGCGTCAAAGTGTAGCTTAAAGTTAATGAAACTAGCAAGAGCCATCAATGAACGTCATGTAAAACATTATGAATTCCGTTTTTATGCGCACGCGCATACTTTATTGGCGGCGAAATTATAAAGTTTGGTATGCACATGTCTTTTAAGTAACTGTTAATGTATTAAGTACTAGATCTAGAACCACCAACGGCTTTGCCCGCGTTTTTACTTGTCAAGAGGAATTGGAATGTCCAAAAATCCTTTTTTTTGCTCATGTAACTATGTACGCCACTTGAGGAAAACACAGATACAGGTATACTAAGTTTCAAGTGAAACTATCGAGGAATTAAAAGTTCCATTTTATACCCTTTTTTATCCATATAAGGGAAGAATGTCCAAAAAACTCTCTCTCTTAGTCTTCCCCTAAACTACCCAAGGAACAAACATTTTTCAGCTTCTTTTGTTCAGTAGTTTCGGCTGTGCGTTGTATGTCAGTCACTCAGTAACGCAACAGTTCTACACAATACATATTGCTTGATAAATGGTTATATATAGTAATAATAATTTCATGTCCGTGTCTCGCAATTGAGTGACGTAAGCCTACGCTACTGCTCTACGCTGGTCAAATTCTATCTCTTACTTCCAAATAGAGCCAAATACTCATATAACGGCTACTTACAGAATCAAATAAATAAACGGCAAGTGATCCCCGACCTCTTATTGTCCCAAACGGTCGACAATGACCTCGTACTGCCTCAAACTGTCTCAAACTGCCTCAAACTGCCTCAAACTACCGAACGCTTCTCTTTATCCTAATCCACTCAACTGTATATTTCCAAGTCGATTGGTTTTTGTGTCCGTGTCTAAGTTATGAACGAGACGAGGTTTGCGTCTTAAATTGAAATGTACTTGTAAGGTTTACTTTTGTTTCCTAGGTTCGAAGGTGAAATGAAACGAGAATTACATCTAACATTGAAATCTACTCGTATGCTCTTCATCCCTAAATTTCTCGGCAAGTTGTAATTAGCCAAGTTCTCATTAAGTACTCAAAATACGTAATTTTCTTACTGCCACTTCCATGTTTATTATTTTTAAAGGCATACCAATTAGAGTATCTCTTATTTAATGAATTTCTAAAACTCTAATATCACAACATAGCCTCTAAACAACAGCGAAATCAAACTAAATGATATCGACATTCGCTTGTCTCTTACGCCAGATCTTAAACCGACTGTCTTAACCCAAAACCGAAGCTAAAAATGCATCAGATATCGGCAGCGGCTATGTTATGTCTCATAAACTGTTGAGCGTCCGATAAGGTGCTCTAGTATGGAATTGGACATTGGTCATTGCAATACGATATAACAACGAAACGGCCTTTTATGGACTCGCGGTTTAGTTAGGAAAACGTTTTATAGTTTTTGTTGTAGATGTAGGAATAAATAGCATCTAAAAACTTTTGTTTTGAGGACCGTAGGTATAGATGTATGTAGAACTAAATCATATTATTAGTCCAGTGCTTACGGCTAAGTGGTTTGAAAATTTGACTCTTAGGTACGGGAAGGTCTGGGTTGGATTCTAGTTCACGAATCCCGTTTGTAGAAAAGATGTGTGTATTGCAAATTAAATACAACTTAATTTGGCGAAGGAAATTACGGTGGAGAAAACGCATTATAACATGGGAAGGACTAAGAAAAAATAAAGCAAGGACGACCGTCTAAAAAATGAGCTGACGCTATTAAAGAAGGTAAAATAGTATAGGTATTGATGAGAGAGACAAGAAACCATGGTCCTTGGAGGAGGCCTTTACCCTAAAGATTGGTTCTCATTTAACGTAAATTAAATTTAATTCAATTCAACTTTCATTTTTTTTCAATAAAATATCAAACTTAATAATTTTATATCATTAACCGAACTGAAATAGTTAGGTATAAAAATTTTAAGAAATAATATTTTTTGAGTTATCTACCCTCGACTTATCGATTTTGTAGTCGGTAATGGTTTTGTAAAAAGTTACTTACATAAAATAATGATTAATTCAAGTATGACATACCGAGTTCGCGCTGCATTCTAAACATTAAAAGGAATAAACATATCCCTTTATCACCCTAGTCTTCCGTCCATATTGAGCGTCACAACATACCTATATTATAAGAAACACGGGATCAAACCCGCAAGACAAGGAGCTCATAAATTAACCGCTGGACATATGCGGCAACTGGATTGGGTGTGTGTTTGATACGTCAACTTACTTTATGTTATATGGTATGATACATAATTTATACTATTGATGTGATGGCATATTTGTCCAGTGCAGTCCTTTTTCAACAACTAAAATGTTGAATAAATTTAAAAATCAACACAAAAATCTTTAAAAAGCATAGGAACTTCAAAATTTTGAACAGACTTACATATTTACTGATCTTATAGGTAGGTAAGTTAGGTGGTATTTAGGTGTATGAAAGTTTTAGAAAAAAACTTAAATATATTATCTGTTTTGTGATGTGGCTTCAATAATTTAATGTCGACAACGGTATGTATGTTTGTATGTACTATGTATGTTTTGACTACCCGCAAGTTATCTTCTTCAAAAATTATCTTACTATTTATAGGATACCTTTCCTATAAATAAAACAGTATTGAGGTTTTAATTATGAGATCAAAGATAAGTTACAAATAAAAAGCCTTCAATTCCAAGCACAAACCTCATATCCGTCATAAAGATAAATGATGTATCGAACAAAACCCTTGAATCGATATGCCTGTCGGAAAAACTGAAAATAGCAAAATATTGGCATAATTTAACAAAGTACATAAAAACAAAGGATCATGTATGTCGCATTTTTTGATGCAATACTTTTGACGTTTATAGATGAAAAGTATTTTTGTGCCATAAATAAAGATGCTTCAAGAGTGTATGTATTTTAATTTAAATACAGAATGCGATTTTATCTTATCGAGATCTTATCTTAATTATCATTATTACCTATTCATTTGGAATTGCGTATAGTCAGGCAGCTTGCATGAAAATTACATATTATAATCAAGCATATAATTTTTGAGCATTTCCTTACTTCGGAGGGTACGCAAAGTCATTTCCTAATTTCTAAAAAAACTGATTTCAAAGTAACTTTTAGAAAGAAAAATAATTTCTAAGTAGACATGTAATGAAACCAAAATATCATCACCGTAGTCGATGTCAATAAAATAAGTATTATAGGGGATAACTCAAAACCTACTCGTCACTCTGTGCGTGAAGCATTTGCACCCTACATGCGAATCTTTAGCTTTACAACTATTAGAAACACCTTACCAACAGGTATATTAACCCTGCCAGATAACAGGGCTCCAAATAACATAATAATCGATATTAATGCAATGACCCACAGCCCTTATCAGGAGCATTAGATAGCAAAAGTAGAAACCTCAAAAACTCTTACATTTTCGCTACCAGGAATAACTTTACTTACCAGAGATATACAATCCGGTCGTAAAACGGCCGGCTCAACGGAGGGTCACCGTCGTGGTCTATTCAATAATTTATACAATTGATAAATAATCAATATGAAATGACCGCCTCCCAGTTTTATGGTTATTTTTTCCGGGCTTGCAATACGCTGGAGCTATGGGCTTCAGATGTATGAGGGACGGGGCCCTGTTTATGATATTACTGCAGTATTGTAGTGTAAAAATATAGGTACCTAATAATTTTAGATTAACAGAAAAAAATATTTTGGAGAATTGAAGCTAAATAAGAAGTTTAGGCTTCTAAGGACAAACTAAGTTCCATAAAAATACCAGATTTCTCTCCTCAACGATTTAAAGAAGTTATCTTGTGTTTGGGCTTGATTAATATGTAGTCACGAGAACTTTACACCTAGATGGGTTAAATTGAGTGCCATCTTGCGAGTGGTTTTTGAGTTATCTCCGCTTGTCGATGTTGAAGTCTTTTTTTGTAAAACGCAATTATATTGACTTGTTGTGATGTCTATCTGTCCTACTATCCAATCCAATAAATAATCGACTTCAACTATTTAAAATTGAGCATCTTAGTGAAAATAAGAATGGGAATTTTTGTAAGAAACAATATTATAAAGGCGCGTATCAATCCGAGAGACATAAAGACGATTTCTGTAAAGATTTTTTTCTCACGAAATGACGTCAACAATCGCCCCTTGTATACTGACAGACAAAACCTCGTTATATCGATTCCTTCTTCTGTATGATTACACATTTTACTAAACAACGCGATACTCCAGCGAATGGCATTCCTTTAATTTCTCGTTCAAAGAAATTTGTGTCTTATTCCAACAAATCAAGATTCATTTTCGCAAAACGGCGAATTCCTTTTTTTTCACCAAGTTCTCCTTTAATCGATCTTAACGTTATAACATTTCAGCCGTATATTGGAGGCAGCGACGCGAGTAAGGTCACAAATTCACAATGCTCAAAAACTGTTCTATCCTCTTATAAAGGTCCTTAGGCACAAACCATCGTTTAATAAAGGTCCCATATTAGTCCAATTATTGGAAGATTTTCATTTTCTATCCAACCATAGTTTATTTATATTTAACCTTTCGTTTCGTTTTAGCCCATATATAATTTGACACAAATGTTTTAAAATGTTATTTTCTGCATCGGTTCGACAATGATAATTCAAATAGAAAACTACTTGGGTTTGACCGTTAAACTCCCAAACTGGCGGGCCCTGAGGCACGCACGCATATCTTTTCTCTATGCACTCACCTCTAATTGTCAAACATGATGCGTGTATTAGAATTATCATTTGCTTCGATGAAAACATCGCGAAGGAACTATTAACATCTGTGAGTTCTTTGCAATTATTTGAATGAATGAAGAATTTGTCAGCGTCGTAAGTACCTGGCTCTGGCTAAAACATATTATTTATCTTAATATTCGTGTGATATATACACATACTATTTTAACTTTTGGTGTTTTAAATAAATAGCATATTAATATTTATTAAACTAAAATAAACAACGAGTAGGTACGAAAACAAGCGTCTGCTTGCTAACACCAAACCGGCTGGTAGGTATTTGAGATTTGTCTACAAAAACCTGTAGGGTTCGCACCATGAATGGTGCGCACGGTTCTTAATGAAATCGCTTCTTCATAAAAGTTGGATTGCATTGTCACGGGAGGCAGTATTGAGTGCGTGGAATACCTCGCTGGAAAAAGGCGTGAGTGCCTGTTCCGTTTTTGAACTTCGTCTATGCGTCTTTTGTTAAGCGCGCATTGTTCGTATGTCTTTTCACTCGTTTTCCAATCTTGATAAGTTTTTCATCAAATATCCGAGCGAGGGGCCATTCGCCCGGCTTATTGGACCCGTCTGATCACTGTTTTGACAATGAAATGAAACATTTCAAAATAATACTACTGAATATTTTGAATTTTCACTGGCCTCGTTTTTATTTTAAACTAGAAGTTATTTTGCAGTTACTGTAAGTGAAAAAATACAGCTTTAACAAAATGAGTGAATTTTTTGCGCTTTCATACGATACCGTATCATCCGTTTCATAATTTTTTATCTTTCCAAACTTAAACTTTATTTTTTTATCATTAAACCAAAAAATAGTTAAACAGGTCTTTGGGAACGGCAAACTATTTTTAACCACTAAAATACCACATAAAATAAAAAACAAAAAGTTCAACACACCAACTTCCGCAATAAATACCCAACTTAGTACCTCGCTCAATGAGCTAAGTAGCAAGTTGTCGGCTCATTAAAAGCCGTTAAAAGTCATCAAAGTGCGAAGGTCGTTAGGAGCGTCGTAAACTGGCCGCATGGTACGCCCGGGAGTCGTATCGTGAGGCTGCACTCAAGATCACTTTCTTGGTTTATTTGCGGGTTAATAGCCAGGGAATGTAGTGTCCAAGTGTCTAACGGGTGCAACTGTCAAAGTAGTTTTTTTCGAGTAGGTAATATCATGGAACTATTCCATGGTGTTATCTGTATTATGGTAACTATGTATCATGATGAAGTATGCTCGCTAGGCCGCCGTAACGCCGCTGTAAGCGAGGGTGCAGAGAGTGCAAGGCACGCAGGCGGCACGTCCAGGAGGCGGCGGCAAATAGACTACGCAGGGGCATCACAAATATATTTCAGTCAAAGTAATTCGATATCCGCTTAGTAGTTGAAGCGACAACTTGGGGACACAAAACAGTATCGGAAGCAGGCGATCATGAAGGTAGTGGCGGCTCTGGATGGATGAGCGACATTCTTACATTACAATATAATTATAATCTCAATGTCTCTAGCACTGCTTATAAAGGTCATTTCACACTAAACACCGAAGCGAGCAGTCGTAAAAACAAATTGGATTTTTCCACCCGAGGGCGGATTTAATTATTATTTTATTACGTGTTGGAGGGTGGCTTTTGTGCCGATGTGGACGGCTTCAAATCACATCGTAGTAATTATACTAAGTTTGTGTTTTCATGTGTTACACATCCACTTTTTATACACCTATGCATATATTTTATAGAGTACCGTAACCATAAGGTGAGAAATTAAACAGTTAATAATTACCTACCAAGATTACCAGACTTCAATGAAACTGATCGACCAATAAGTGCGCATCTATGACTGAGCTCAGTCAACAGCATACATTCCCAGTACCGACATACAAAAATCTTACACTTTTTGTTTCCTAGCTTCCATCTGCATCGTGCGGTAAAAAACTTCGTTCCAGTAATAAAATTACTATCGAACCTTAACAAGTATAAACCCAGACACCGAAGTAATTCTTTAAACAAATAAACGAGTGAAATATTGTTAATAAAATGTTTATTATATCGTTAATATTTTATTAACCGGCCACTTTAATGTCTGTAATACCTGTAATGTTTGACCAGTTTCCTAAGCGATAAATTTGTTTAGACTTGTTAGAGGAGCTATTAATATTAATAGAATATTAAAAGATTGTGAAGCGGTCATAACTACTCCTAATCTTCCTAAGTTGACTGAGTTAAGCAAAAAAGTTATAGGTAAGTTGTTGAAATATACTGAGTTTAATCGAAAAAGATAATAATATCGATAATATAGACAACACAAAAACTGGCTGTTAGATGTTACACTAATTTATATGGGACCAGACGACATGCTTCAGCTTTTGAATTAAAAAAGAGTTATCAAAATAAATTCACCCAATGTAACGATATGAAATAACACACATAACAAAAAATCACAGTCAAATTTAACTGAGAGCCTCCTTCTTCTGAAATCGGTTAAAAATATTCCGAACTCCAAACTATCACCACCCACAATATTATACCTTGACAACACTCTTAAACATCACACTTAAACTTAACACTTTCACATTTATACCTAATATTAGTGTGGATTTAATAAATATTTAATGAAACACGACCGGGTACTTCACAAAACTGTGGTTATTTGCATTATTTGAATTTCCTCCAGGAAATAAAGAAACAGATTTATTACATTACGTACTTTAAAGATAAACATTTGTATTACCATAATATCATTGTTAACTACGTTTAACGGAGCGACAACTTTCGGGCCATTTCAGTTAAGATTTAACTAATCAGGGCTTCAGTTAACTGTGCTATTTGCATGATAACTTCTTCTGTTACATTTAACAGAGTTTTCATTTGTTAAGTCTTTCGTTTGTAGGAATTTATGTGCCCTATGTTGATTTTATGTGTATTATACTTTCTCTTCACTACCGCGAGAAAGGTTTTGAGTTCGAAGTTTAAGACTAGATTTGGCTGTGTGTTAAAAGTTTTCGTAACAGGTGTATAATTTTTATGAGTGATTTTATTTAATGTGTATGAATTAAATGGAAGATTAGAATTTAGATCTGTAGTATGAAAAAGCTTTACTAAAAAAAGAATAAACCAGGAAAAGGTATAGTACCTACAGATATATGTATGTATATACCTTATATAGGTTCGCTAAACGTAGTTAAACTTAAATAAATAAATAGTGCAGATATATAGGTACCACACTAGATTCCCTGTGTCGTGAGTGCCATGAACAATATACAAGTCAAGGAATCGAACCCAGAGCCCTTTAAACTCCAGTCATATCCAACCAGCTCATTCTAAGCACTAACCGTTTGCATGCCGTGTCTATTAATGAGCCATGTAATAAATCTAAACAAAAGGAAAAATCCCACCCAAATAAGTCAGATAAAACAATATTGACTTAAGAAGGTCAGTTTATCAGCCGCTAGGGCACCCGGAACGTATTTTGTCACGGTAGCGATGAAGAACGGCGTATGTGAATATTTACGACCATGTATCTTGATTGATAAAACTGTAAGACTTCTTTGTTTTTTTTTAGTTTTAATTAGTGAACTTTTTCAGTAATCTAAAGGAAAAATATAGCCCTTTGCTTCAGTAATACACAGGAAAAATTAACAATTTTCAAATGTTTTACCTAGGTATCGCGTAATTATAAAAACTGTTGGTAGAATTGTGACAGCATGTCAAATAAGGATTTTTTTTTATATCTAAGTAGATATAAAAAAACAAACGGAAAGTAGGTAATAGAATGTGCCAGCAACATCGCTTTGTTCTACAATGTTCTCTAGACTCTCTTTTACTGGCTATTACCTACCACTGAGTCGCTAGTCCCTATGTCTTGTTGTAGGTCGGTCAAAGTTGTCACTTTATAAAAGTTAGCTCGCGTTTTTCTTGATTTTTTACATAAAAAAGATCCGGAACTTAAACAATACACCTTACTATTGTTGTTAAAAATGTCACGAGCGTCCCTATTGTTGCCGCGCGTCCCGATAAGGTTTACCCCTCGATAAATAATTTGGTGTACATTAGCATATGTCGATTTATCTGGCGGGTCGCGCTTCAATTATTATTTATGGCGATCCTCCCCGACCTCCCCACACGCAATATGTTAAGTCAATCCGAAGTCTTAGATAATTCGCATATTTATGCATTTGAATCTAAAATATTCATCCGTTTGGTCTGTCTTAAGGTGAAAATTTAGGAGCCTTTCTTGTGTTTGGGAAAGTATTATTTCTTCTTCTTTTTTATGAATATTAAAAGACGTAAATATTTGTTTGTTTTTGGCAGGAAAGACAGGAATAAGGTGACTTGATTGGTATTTTATAATATCTTGTTTATGTAGATATTACTGACACTTATTCACATATTTTTGCACCACTTTAACTGGCACGTTTCAACACTTATTAGCCAGCTTTTTTTTATCATAAATGATGAATTTTCAGCTTGCTCAATTTTGAGATAGTTGACGTTGGATAATTGAAATACGTATAATATAATTGAAGTAATTTAACATAATTACTAAAAAAATATTTTCAGCAGTATAATTTTTTAAATTTTGGGTAAGTTGCCTACGTCCGTTGTCAAAATGCCGCATTTTCTAAATCGCCGCGAGTGGTATAATACATATATCAGAGACTTTCCTTCAACCCTTCACTGCATATTTATGTTAAATCCAAAGCAGGGTTAAGAGAGTGAGTAGTACAAGACTTCGCGTGAATGTAGCGGATTAGACAGGATTAGCTTATGAAGTGAAAGGGTTGAGTTACTTTCCACAATATAAAATATAAAATGGTTGTCATTTATACTTATTACTTACGTCTTCAGATGTAAAATGATATAATAGCTTAAGACGTCCAAGACATTTATTTTTATTTCCTCTTCATTTTTACTTAATACAACGTCAAATTCTTACCTATAATCCGGGGCTCGATTTTTGAATTTCACCGATGACTTATCATATTCGTATACGAAACATTTTCGCATGCGATTTTCGTAGCGAATGGTCACAAGTGCTGTATTTTTGAATCATTCGAAACTTTCCAAGTAATTAAATGAATAACATGAAACATTCTATGAGTATCTGGCGAATTAATAATTCGAATAGTCAAGCCCACTCGATAAAAAACTCGC
>DWJQ01001025.1:0-11966 GCA_018248915.1 Hesperia meskei straton
CCTGATAGTTATTTTGGAAATATATTTAATGTACAGAATTGACCTCTCTACAGATTTATTATAAGTATAGATTACCATTGACTAACGCATTCGTCGGTAATTTTATTTTTTAAGTCACCTCATTTCGACAAATGAGCCGAATTGGATATAGTTTCTGAAAACAAACCAAGTCACACTCGTAACTAAATTGAGTTACTAATACCAAGTCAACCTCGTGATACGTATCTATTTATTAGCTCTCAAAATCCGACAAAACTAATGTCACTATAAATACTACATTGTATGAAGAACAAAATAATGGATTGAACTTTAACCTCGATTGTATGAAAATGTTACTTATATTCGCAGATTGAAACGTTTTTCCATAACTACGTCCACTTGAGAAAAGAAACAATTTTAATGGGTTGAAGACAGCAAATAAACATGCAGCTTTACCTTTCCACTGCTTACCAAGAGCACTGTGTCCCACCATAACAGGACTCAAATCGAAATTAGATTTTCAAGTAAGCAGATGTTATTGAGAACATGCCGTCGGTACAAAAGTCAACTAGCCAAAGTGTAATTTTGGCAGTTTGGACATCATTATTTTTTACACAACCCATATTGTGGCAAAATATTGTATTTGTGGCAATAGTATACAGATTCATTAACTTGCATTGATTTTAAGAAATCCCTGATTTACAACGATACATACTTTTTTTATTAAAATGCTACCCTTCCTGAACATTTTGACATTTGCAGGTTGGCGAGTTGAGTTTTGTACCGACGAATTACTACGGCGATAAGGTTTGTCTAAATTGCTTCACAGTGGAAACACTAAACATCTGGCCGATCCCATACCTAGCTCTGCACCGTCTAGCCGTTACGGCATCTATATATGAATATGACTGGTATTAGTCAATTAAAAGCCCCCGTGCAGCGGTGCAGTGCGGGCGGCGCTAACGACATGCTAATATATGTATCTGCGATCTCCCGCTTCCTTCCGCTAACTACGACAGCGCTTGTGACGGCTCACAAACTCGCCCCGAATACGTTAACCGACTGCCCTCGGGAAGGTTTTTGAATTACGAAACAACAAATGTTTCTGGCTAGTGTGGATTGTATGGGGTCTATGGCAGACTAAATGTTTTCAGCACCAAGACACGAATGAGCGAACTGGTAAATCGCAACAGCCTCAGGGCATTCCCAGTAGGTACTAAAACTATGCGTTGTCGGAACCGATGTACATTTACTCACATGACTATCCTGAATAACCGAAATACCTAAAAAATTTTTGCACTAGGTATACCGAAGCTGGATTATCAGATAATGCTTGTAGCGTCAGGGTCGTACAAATTCCCATGATCTCTAAATTAGTTAATTTTCAAAACTCAGACTAGAAAACATGCAAGAAATGATATGATATAAAGGAAGCAGTTACGTGGTATGAACTGTGACCACCTTCCACTCTTGATCGACATAAAGGAATCGACATAGAAAGAGGAAATGTCGGTCAAACATAATAAACGGACGCATTTCATGCCCGGCAGCCATTACTTATAACTGAGGTAAATAAACAAAAGAAATGGAGATATCCTTCCTTACCAATATTATAAATATGAAAGTGTGTTTGTTTGTTTGTTTGTGACTATTTCACGTCGCAACATGGCTATTATATGGTATGGTTTATGTTTGTGGAGATAGTTAGGAGGGTGGAGAGTGACGTAAGCTACTTTTTACCGCGGAAAAACATCTCATTCCCATGGGAAGATCGATGTTTTGTTAGTTGCTAGATATTTATTTCCGGAGTTGTTAATAGATGGCGTTAGTAAAATTCATTTGCAAGTTTTGAATCACGCTATCAAATACTACATGTAATTTACTTAAGTCATAGGCAAATGTTACAGGCTACTTTTTAGCAGAGATTCCTACGGGAGTGGGACCTACGCGGCTGTTACCTACGGGTACCGAAGCAGAGCGCAGGCAGTTCTCTAGTACTTTTCTTAATTGGTCAATTAATAAACGCAGTATCTTTGTCTTGAGTAACGCGAGCTGTCAGCATCGTTGCTCCGGCTACAAAACTCCAGTGAGTTACTGCATCCTACTGTTTTTGTGCTAAAACTGTTTAGCACAGGTTCGATTCCCGTCACCGTCTAACATAATTTATAGCCGACGACAGGCCGTACGGGGGCGGTACTGCTCCAGCCGGTTTGACTGGAGCCCCGCTTTAGACCGTCTAATACTGTAACGTGTTCCTACATGACAACACGAAATATTGCTGCAGCACTTCAGTCTACTCTAATCCTCTTTTTAGTATAGGTAACAATTACACCAGTTTCTCTGGTGATCGTTTAATTGTTGGTCATGAAACTCATGAATATTTATTTGCATAAAACACGATTTTTTGTATGCTAGTAGCCGATAAACGGGCATAGAAGTTTTCTCAGTCACATCGATATCATTAAGAAGAAAAAGCGACTCTTTATTACTACTGACTACTCTCTGCTCTATGCTCTTCAAATCGTTCAGGAGATGTAGAACATATTCCTCCTTACTCCGATGGAGGTTGATAGAGGGGTTAGTGTCCAAACCAGGTATCAGAAGCTTTATGCCTTCCGAAGGTCTCCGACTTAGCTTAACGATTTCTAACCAACAATAACAATCGGGACATGAAATATTTGCCAATAGTGTTTGCCCATACATACCAACCGTGCCCGGTGTTGCTTAACTTGGCCTACCACTTAAAATCGACGCATAACACCGGGCTTTGAGCGATTCATGGATAGTTGGATCTATTGCAGCTATGTTGAGTTTTAGTAGAGTACCTACGGCTTAAGCAAAAGCTAAGGAAGCTTTTTCTGAAAAGCACAACTACATACTTAAATTCAGAAACTGTGAAAAATATTTTACTGTCTAATCCTTACAGACGACACACGTTAAGTACTAGGTAAATGAGATATAAAACTTTTAATCAAAATATACTATAAGTAAAATAGACCATACCAGTGGTATAAGTACAAAATCTAATTTTGCCTATTTAATTTTGTTCCGATTATAATTTTATTATCAAAGGTCTGTCTTCTTAATTCTTAATTCAAAAAATATATTATGTGGATATAAATAAATAATTTACTCCAACATATTAATTAACTAAATTAATATGCCTGAAGAAATTTCACGGCAATAACAATTTGGGTAACATATTTACGTCAAAATGTACGTGGCAAACGGCCGCGTGCTATATAATGGAGTTTTCAAATCATTCTAAACAAGAATAAAGATTAAGATAGTTTAATTTGAAAATTGTAAACACGGGTGAAAATCATAATTCGTTGGTTCAATTACTTTAAGGGAGTGTTAAACATAATGTTATAATTTTCAACACCATGAAATTTGGAAACATTCTCAAAAAAATAATGGCGATTTTCATTTGTAGACATTATAAAGTTTTACATTATTGTAGCACTTACTTTGCTTTAATATTAATTGTTATGGTATTTAATTGTTTTCAATAGCTTAGGGATTTCTCCATTTGTGATTTGGATACAATACAATTTTCTTCTGATTTTAGACTCTACATAATGATAATGTTATAATTCCTTTGAAGTCCTGAATTATGACTTCGACAGAGCCGCCGTCAAAAACAGCTAGTAGTCACGGGTGAAGTAGTCCATTCGATATGATTTTCATCTTCATAATGTTATTGTTATTACGTTAATTACTTCCAAAATGAGGACGGTGAGAACGCGGACCTAAATAACATTTTTACGTCCGCAATTATGTGGCGTGTTCCACCGTGAAATATTTGCCGTCAACTTACAGTGTTTACGGCTGCCAATTATACAATAATAGGCTGTAGTAACAACCGACTTAATAATACGTACTGTAACCTATTACTTTAATATTACGCTAGACGACAACTCCTGACAGCGACTTCGGCCGCAACCTGTTTTTTGTATCGTATGAAAAATCTACCGAAGATATTAGTTACCACTTGTAAAGTAAAAGTAGCTGTTATCCTTTACGATTCGACAACCACATTTCAGAATCTCTTTTAACTACACATTGAGTATTTATAACAAACTTACATATCTCAGTCAAATAGTCAAATAAGTGCGGTAAGTCTTACAACGTCGGATTTTTTAAAATTTTTCTTCAGATAATTATTTCTCTTCAGATCTGTTGCCTCACAACTATTTAATTATTCAAGTTCAAAATAAATTATGCTGGTATCTTTGCATTAATTATAATTACAAACGTTGTTACTTCTATCACAGTTTCGAAGAAGGTTTTATCAGTGATGAGAAGAACCAATACTACACTGTTATGATGAAACTGAAGGTGCCTTCCGAAAATTTTTGACTTTAGGTAACTTGTATCGAATGAATATTGAGTATTTATAAAAAAACCAGAGACAGCGTCACGCAGTTGTGTTACGAGTACTGTCTACAATAAGAAACAAAACAATCCTAGCTAGAGACTGTTCCGGGGATATTTTACGGTCGTATCTCGGCAGAGCTCCAATAAAGATCGGAACAGTTGCAATAGTAGATATGACATAGAATCTGGCACGGACAACGCACGGCCGCCGTCCGTCCACCGGCGTCCGTTACGACGAGGGGTCGTATCTTATAAATATGCATGAGAAAACGAAATGTCCATATGTCGGCGTGGTACCGTGACTTGTGCTCACATTTTTCTTGCATCGACACGTGGGAAAATGTATGTGGCGTCGCTCGGTGCCCTTGGTAACCGGCGACTTGCCGCGAGGTTCATTTCGTTTCCTGGCCCGGGCCGGGGCTCAGTTATCTACCTTGTGGCTCGGCCACGAAACATACGCTTCGTTGTTGGGTTTTGTAAAACTACAAGCATCATGACAACTGGCGTACAAATTCAAACATTAATAATATCGATACAATTTTCAGTCCAATTTTATGGCTGTGTAATGTCGAATAAATATTGACTTCACTTTGTGTTTTATTTCATGGCCGGCTCGTAAATCTATTGATTACGGCGCACGCTAGCTATAACAATATTTCAACTTAGTAAACAAAGTATTTAACTATCTACTGACATTCTGAGCCTTTGTTAATCCTTGTCAGAAATAGCAGGATGGCTTTAGATCTTTGGAAGCTCCATAGAAACGAAACGGCAGCTTGCTTACTACCTAATGAAAACCTTATTGAGAAACTGCTAAACAAATTCATCACTATACATACCAAATGGTCATTCCAATGGAAAATTCATAAGAAAATCATAAACATGATTTTTAAAAGATCAAAATCGGTCAAAGCGTTTGTACTATAGAGCACCACAAAGGACCAATCACACATACACAGACTGATAAACGCATTAGGTAGATACTAGTAAACGCATTTGCTCCGAACCGTCGACTAAAAATCATGTAAGAGCATGACAATCCTTCCGAAATAATCAAAGATGATACAAGCGCGAAGAATTTCTCAAGTTCAATTATTCATACCGCGTGGCTTACAAGGAATACATTTGGTTACATTAGCGCTGGTACCGTAATGTGGTATGTGGTCGTGCGTCGTACTCCGCTCTTTGATTTCATTTTAACGTGTGACGCAATTTCGTGGGCTGCTACTACTTCGCGGCCCACTGTTGGGCACGCTTTGTTCACAGTTAGGAACTTAGAACTGGACAGTACGAGTAGGACAACGAGATTTTCTAATGATCGTTAATTTCTGAAAACAGATTATTATGCAGGGCAATATTTTCTATCGTATTATCATAACACAATAATAAATAATAATTAAATTATGATGTTGCGTTTTTAATATCTTTATTTACAGCTGTAATTACAACAACGTTATCTAAATAATTTGGAAAGAAAATGCTTTTATTTTATTTAAAAAATACGATATGCAAAGATGCAATGAACACCCTGTACAAAAAATATGTAAAATGCAAAGATAACTCGAAACCGACATCCATCATCAGTTAATAAAATCATGTTATGATTTATAAACAATTATGCATAGTTATGTTTAACATAACGAACGTAATGAATGAAGTCAACCCATAACCTACCCCAACAACTCTATTAACCAAAACCTATGCGTGACAGACATTTATAAATATTAATTTTCACATTCAAACATACATTATTCATTTAACATTACCATCACTTTTATGACGAACCTGTCGTTGCGCCAAGAAATTAACTTCTTATACGTGCACCTCCATCTATCGGCGAATAGCAACATTATATTCGGGCGTATTTTAGTATTCCTTTTATTAAAGTTGTGTTATCTACTACTCGAGATTAGGATTTTTTTATAGGTATTACTATATTTTTATGATATAAGGTTCCATAAGTTTTAACTCTAGTTTCCGTTTCGAAAAGTACCTATATGAAGATATTAAAAACAAGGAAAAGTTTTAGTAATACGTTTTATTATCGCTAAAAGTAGATATTTGAGAACGCAATTTTCCACCTTTTATGAGGGTGACTATGGTGAAAACAGGTTAAAATCCAAATACACTAGTATATTAATGGTAGTAAGATACAGACCAAGAATTGAATTTCTACTGAATCTATTTTTTCTGGGTAAAGTAGTAACGAAGAAGTCCATATATTTTTAAATTTATAACTTTATGGGAGAAAAAATAAAGTCCAATCTAATCGGACCTTGAGCCCCTTGGCCTGACAATAACTAAAAATCACTAAGTGTAGATTTTTCTTCAATGATTCTAAATTTGTCATGGCGATAATTTAGGTACGAGTAGAAAATTTTAATCAAGAAGATTTTGTGAATTTAGGGCCGTTAAACGGGGTTTTAAGTTTGTTTCAAAGTCAGTTACAAGTACCTACATCAGCACAGGCAACAGCTAGTGAAATATAAATGTCATCTATCAGTGAACGAATGCCTGATACTACGAGAGAAACATAAAATAGAAATACGTCGACGACATCCAATAACTGCATGGTATATCTAGAGACTTGTTTCCGCTTGCAGTAGTTGTTAGCAGTGTTCATCCTGAGAACACCTGCGGGCGACTCGCGTGATCCCTCGCTAGGTGGGGCTATTGTAGCGGAAGCCCTCATTTATGTCCTAGGGCTGATATTGGCAACTGTTGTTTTTGTAAACAGAATTGTTTATTTACTGACAGAAAATGGTAATTGACATGCGAGAATAAACATAAAAATGTTAACATGCCAGTAGCAGCTTTATAACACAAGTCGTTTATTGATTGGCAACACTTCGGTGGTAACTTTTTGTGAATGTCCAACCTTGTTTGATAATTGTGGGGTATTATTATGAAATGACACCCGAAAAACTATTCTAAAAGTGTCATGTCTAGATTGTAAAATTCTTTAAAAAATGTCGGTGATGTATCGCAAATTTTATCCAGTAATCCCAAGTCTTATGATATTGTTAGGCAACTTTAACTCCTTATCTAATGACAGTTGGCTCGTCTACTTATTTGTTTTTTTTTTGAAACACCTAACCTAGCTATCGTCTTCATCTCAGCTCTTCTTCTTCTTCTTGAGCTCTTTCATTTCATCAAAAATTTCGTGAATTCTAATAACTTGCATAGCAAAATCCTCAAAACGTCTACCGCACACTTCGCTACAATACAGAACAGACGTAAAAAAGCTCCTTCGCTCCCCAACAATCAGAATTTTATAAGCCGCGTCCGCGAACCAAAAAGTATCCTAATGACGAAGACGAATTCGGTTAACCGTTGGCTGTATGGGAAAAAAGTAAAAATAACCGTTTTAAAAAAGCGAAGCATGTGCGTCTAATTTTATTCCCCCGTTCAGTGGTTATGAAACGAATGCAAATTTATGCGCGGCCGATCTGCGTATCGCCCGCCATCGCCGCCGTACCGCGTACGATACACGTTACCTGCGCACAGGCCGATCGCCGTCGAGGCCTGCCATGTCCAACGGCTGTTTTTGATATTTCATAAACATAAACAACCTTCCCGTTACACTTCATATGGTTTGTGCCCGAAATTATAAAAGTTTCAACGCACCTTAACAATTATGACGTTGTAACTTTTAAGCTTGCAATTGTTTAAAGATTTTTTTTATGAACAAGAAATTAAAATCTCATCTTAATGGTATTTTTCTGAATGTAACAGAAGTAGTACCTGAATATAGACTTCAGAGTAGGTACTTCAAAATTTTATTGCAAAATTTTCTTGAGATAGGTTCTGAATCTGAATATGAAAGTGAACTCCTTACATTTGACTTTTTAAGCAAACACGGACTTTTCCACAAGAGAGTCATACCAAAATCAAGTAACATTCACGTTTATTTGTAACAAAAATATCCGCATGTTATTGTTATTCTTAATATCATCACGACGATCTTGAATAAAAAAGAAACACTATTAGCATAATGATAATTATACTTAAGTAATTAAATATTTTATCTACGATCAACGTAAACAGATCTAAAAATCCGTCGACATCGACGCACGTCCCCATTATTAAAATCAAAGAGAGAGTATTTAATTTAGAAGCCAAACTTTTCAATTTGGACGCGGGCACGGAATATATTAACAAGGCGTCAAGATGAGGATTAATAAATAGGAAATTAAAAAACGGAACCGGAAGAGCAAACAGAAAGTTTTAAAATATTACCGTAATATATTCCAAAATTAAAAACTGTATTTCAGACTGACAATTTGAAAAGCGAAGTTGGAAGAGATTAATAGATGTACTGGAAAATTTTTGTTTGTATTTAAAATTTACGGAATAATTTAACAAAAAATTTTTTTCATGAACCATGGATTATCACAGGTTTTTAATATTATAATTGCACTGAAAATCATGTATTATAAATACGCATACCTAACCTATACAAAATAAAAGGGTATAAATATATTATGTAGGTATTTAAATTGATTTCCTCAAATTCGCACTTTTCATTGCTAAGCAAGAATATTAAGAAGTTAACCGCAAAAACGTTTTATTGCACCTTCAAAAAAGAGATTCTCTTTTTCTTGTCCAAAACACACAATTCCCAGCTGAAACATTCAAATCGACTCCCCTAAAACCGTCTGCAAATAGAAGTCGAAATTATCAGTTCATCCACTCGTCGAGAGAGGTCGCTACTAATTACCATAGCACCCTCAATTAGCATAGCCTTTGATTCGGCTCAAGCAGCTTTTTTGCCAAAGCTCTGAGATTTCCCAGTGAGGGAAATGAAGTCACAAATCTTTGAGCTTTGAGGAATAATTACGAAACGGGATCGCGCATGTTAAGTCGTGTATGGGAGTGAGAAGTAGATTGTACTTCAACGGAAAATCTAAGTTAACAAGCTTTGGTGAACTTGATCACAAATAGTTTATTGTGAACCCAATTTGATGACAATATGATTATTTTCCTAAATTCACCATTAAAATATATAGGATGTTGTAATAGACTGTTATTTTGTATATTTAGGTAAATAACTGTAAATAATTTGTACCTAAACATAACAAAAACTATTTTATTCCATTTAAAATAGTTAAATCTCCTTTCTTATCTAGTATCCACGATTATGTAGGACCTACATATACAACATTGTAGGTATTGTCTATTATTCACTTAATTAAGTATAATTTAATATATTTACACGTTAATTAAAATGGCGCAATGGTTAACACGCCGGATCGCCGTTCTGAGGGTCCTGGATTCGATTCCCAGCGAGGCGGAAATTTTGAATGGTGAGTTTAAATTTCCGTTCTTGGTCTGGGTGTGTGTCCTTGCCTAGTGTGTTGTCCATGGCACCCACGACACAGGTAATCCTAGTGTGGGGCTATGAGTGTGTAGCGTTATTTTTTTTAACAATTTCATTACATAAGGTATGGTAAGTGATCTTAATTTAAACAATAACTTCTGGCCAATAAATTCTGGCTTATAAAAACTTGTGTTACCAGAAAATATATTTCTATTAGATAGGCACCTACGATAATAACGAGAATGAGATTTTATAGTAATTACAACCAGTTATCGCCGAAATTAATTCCTATCTGCAAATGTTAGAGACTGAAGAGTCCCGAAGAGTTGTTAAAGCTTTTTGTAAGTAACCCGATGCAAATTGGAAGACATTAGAGCCCGCTGATAAGAAATAGGATTACGCGACTTATTGCGGAGCGGCGCCGTATGGAAATCCGGCGGTAATTAGTCGCAGATACGCGGAAATACTTTTGTGGGCGGGGCCGGTTTACGAGGCTCTATTCTGCAACAGTATCCAACACATGAAGAGATGAGAAAAAAATATAGAACTTCCTACTCCGCTCTTTTATCTCAATTGATTTAGGAGTAGATACTCAGACTTAACTGTAATCAGAGATTTTTGTGGAATAGAACTTCGTTTTCTTTTCCATCTTGCAGTACCTACATGGTTCCAAACCATTCTCTTTGATACTCAACGTACCTATCTACCTGCGAAAAAATATCACAAAAAAGATCGAGGCGACGATTTTGTTCGATTCTGAAACTAAAATTTTCCGATTCCCAGCGACCGACCGCACAAGGAAAACTATCCCCCGAGTATTTTTATCAATAACCAGAACCATAGATAATATAAAAGGCTAGCAATAACAATAAAACATAACGGCGCTGGTCGTCCGAATCTATAAATTTCCTTTATTTTTCTCTCTGGCCAGTCCAGGGTGCATATAAAGTGAGTGGGGGTCTAATTTGGAAACAAGATGGATTGGTTCGAACGCGTGTAATTTATCACGTATCGAGATGTTTCGGGGTTTTTGTTTATTGAATAATACTGTATTATGCTTAAGAATCTGGGGATGATGGTGCAACAATGTAATGCGTCTTTTGTTGCGGAATCGTATGGTACGCTTGGCTGACGTTAAGTGATCTTGGCTTATGGGATATTGATTACGATATATCCATATTTTGCTTTAATGGGATTTAATATTCTTTTAGTTTCTTTTTAGCGAATTTAAATTGTTTACATAATTTTAAATGCTACATTAACTATCTGGCCCGTAAGAGTTGCCTGTGTTTAAACCTATTCTTTTTCGAAATAGTAGTTGGGAATGTGAAAAAATCTATTTTTTTTTCATACGATACAGTACCTGCAGTAGACATAGTACCTAATTTATATAATAAGAATATTTTTATTAGCGCAGTATGTTATTGTTTTATGTTATATAAGCAAACTTAAAGAAACAAAATATCAGAATCAAAATACCAAGCGAACAGAACTCAAAAGTGGCGTTTATTTGTTTTCAGAGTACCCTCCGTCCAGAACCGTTTCCGTACGGCGATATATCGTCCGTCAAAGAAGCTCACGGCTCACGGCTGATTGGAGCCGGCTATTTACATTTTTATTCAGAACAAACAGAATGCGCGCCTCATGTTTGAAGTTACATTTGATGTTATGTGAAAAGGTCCTTTATTTATTGACGTAGGATAATAAATGTTAGTATAAATGTTATCAGAAAGCAAAATGATTTATAAGAACGTGGAGGCAGTAAATGATCTGTAGGTATTCGGTTTAGGGGACTATCAAAGCTTTTGGACTTTGGAGTCATGAGCAGTGAACGATGTTCAAAATGTTATCATGATTGCAGATTAAAATGATATTTGGTAGCCTGGCCTTCTTGGCAAAAAGTTGTTAGGGTTTCGCCGCAATTAAGATTTTTCCTGCAAGCGGTAAACTCCCATACCGCGAACCCACCCGGAAAAGACACAATACCATTAAAAACCGCGAAATTTCCAGCAGTCTGAAGATACATTTCAGGAGAGCTATATCTTTCTTACCTTTGTATTTAGGAATCATAAAAAATGTTTAGCAGTGTAGTTAGAACGATTAGGCACTATAAATCTCCAATAATTTCGCACTTGGCCGTTGTTACGTTTGTGGAGGAAAAGGGGAGATCTCCCGCCAGGCGATGTCACTGCCTGGGGACCGCGGTCCATTGTTAACTCCGGACCATTTGTATATATAGTTTGTATATCTCGAAATCTTGATAGCGCGGTTGAGGATACGTCTCCTG
>DWJQ01001026.1:0-11963 GCA_018248915.1 Hesperia meskei straton
CTGCGCTATAATAGTAGTCATTATAAGTCAAGTATTGGAAACATAAGTAGAATGTTATAACATTAGTGTAGATAAAAGATTTAAGGACACAAAGGGACAGAAAGCGATGTTGTTTTATACTATGTAGTGATGTTACTGTGTTACGTTACAATCTAGAATGAACCTTAACCCCAAGAGTGAAAGTTGGCATTTGCATGGATTGCTATTAAAATGTACGCGAACGGAGTAAGAATGAACGTGAGCTGGCAGGTTTTGATAGCTTAACGAGTTTATTATTACTGGAACGAAGTTCTTTATCGCACGGGTCGGTTGGAAGCTAGAAAATGAAAAGTATAAGATTTTTACCTGACGGAAATGGGACTCCTATACAGTACCTATATTGGCTGAGCCTAGTGAATAGTCATATACTGTCGTATAAGAATCTTTCGACGTGTGGGTGACAGAGACCGCGCCTTACAGGTAAGGCAAACTGTAAGGCGCTGTCTCGGTCATCCACACGCCAAAAGATGCTTGTAGGATATGCGACGCGTTATAACAATGGTGCCAGCTATCAGATGAGTAGGGATGAAAGGTTGTTGTAATATCGATAAAAATATTGATAACTATATCGAGGTAATGTAATTATCGATAGTTGACAATATCGATGATTTTGGTCGATAATATTGATAATATCGAATTTATTTGAATTTAAATAAAAAATATTCAGTTAATAGAGATTTTTTTCAGTCATTAGTCCTTACGGACAGGCAAAGGGCTAAGCCCATACAGCCAGAGACAATAGAGAAATAAAACAAGTAAAGGATGTTTTTTATTTGTTTCTATTGCAAGAAAAGGCTATGTTCAAAGCCCATGCAGCGTCGTGAATTATCGATATTTTTCTTCGGATATGATATCGATATTATTGTATCGTTATAGCGCAAATATCGATGTGTCCCCTTTGATATTATCGATATTATAGGTTTTCCGATATATCGTTGCAACCCTACAGATGAGGTATGTCAAATGTTCAAATGAGTTAGTGTGACACTCAAAGCTTTTGTCTAGCCTTTTCTCCTACATTTCGTCAATGATCTATATAATACAACGTAGTTACCAACATACAACAATAAATTTAATTTTATGTACCTAATGATTACCTAAGCCCCCAAAAACATTTTCAATAAAATACCTCCTTTAGGTACTATAGCCACAGCATTGATAATTTTTTCAATATTCAAAATTTCAATTATTATTATTATTGTGATAGCAGAAGATTGTTGCCGTTCTTGTCAAAAGTAAGTGACTGACGTTTAGATAGGTGTTCTGTTTTTTCCTGTATTTCGTGCTATTTAGTTTGTTTGAAAAAAACATTTTTTAAATAAGATGTTAGGGCCGTTTTTACTAAATATAATAATATTATGTTCCTTGCATGAAGCAGGCTCGTGGTTTCATTTATTGGTGTATGGTGGTATCACCTTGTATTTATTATAAATAGATTGTTGTTCATGAAACTCTTGCGTTACTGAGTTATTGATTGACAGACAACGCACAGCCGAAACTAATGACCGGATTAAGCTGAAATTTGGCATGTTTGTTCCTTCGGAAGTGTGGGGGAGCATTTAGTCAGGGATTTTTGGAAATTCCACCCTGAAGAGAGTGAAATAAGGGGGTGAAGTTTAAACGAATTCCGTGCGGGCAAAGCCGCGGGCGGATGCTGGTTCACATATAAACGTCTGAAGGAGGCGCCATCACTTCGTGCCCGAAGTATATCTAAGTGAGAATAATATGTTAAGCAAATAGCGAACGTCGCCCCGGGCGGGAAGAAAACATGATTAGATATGCATTAAGGAGCGGCAAACGTCGTCATTCGGATGATGAAAATCCGGTCAAGCGTGAACTGAGCTCGGGTATTCGGCATTCCGTATTCCGTGCCCACTTCAAAGTAGATTGTGTAACAGTATTCGTGCAAAATTGTTTTTCGTGGATTAAAAGATAATTAACAAAATAAGACATCAACAATGACAAGCAGGTACTTAATAAAATACGATCAACGTGAACGCAGTCAAAATCAATGAAATACCTATTTCTGAGGATAACTCGCATCGCACTTTATTCAAATTTATATGCGACCACACAATAATAGAATCACCTCAGATTTTTCCGTGAATTTCGTTCTCGATCTGATACGAGTTCTTGATTTTAGTATCCTTTATAGTAGGATTAGTAGGTAGTAGTAGCACCCATGTTACAGGGAATCCTATTCTATCATGGGATAGGATAGTTTTAGACTCTAATAGTATCTGAATATGTAGCCTTGGTACCTACTTAGATAAAGCAATACTTGCTTTTTTATGACTTAAGGTACCCTAACATGGCAAATGAGCTTCGCCAAGCAATATTCAATGAGCGTTAAACATGGTAAATCGCTATAAGCGGTTTGTCATTTAGTCCGGAAAATCTTGGAAGAAACGCGTTCTCGTTACAAATGAAAATAAGTAACTGTTAAGAATTTACATTTAAACAGCTTTCCCATCGTAAAGTTCATCTTGAAGTTAAAAGTTTGGCTTTGAACTAAATCGATCGTTTTGGCCGAGAACATACATGGATTGCCTTTCCTCGCTAAATACATTGTGTACATCTTGATCACTTTAAGGACATCTGACGGGTAGTTTCTGAGTTATCTCTACTTACCGATGATGAAGTCGGTTGTTTTTGAAAAAAGTTAATTATTTTTAAAAATATCAACGTTTTTAGGTATCCAAGAAGGTATAAAAGTGGTAATGTACCCGACCTTCTTATCAGTATTACTTTTAACATTCTGTCACTCACTGTCACTTTTTATTGTACGCGTACCTTTAATTAAAGTATTGCTAAGCCTTCGCGATACTTATAAATAATGACAAAGCAAAGTTAGTCGACCGTACTGAAGGGATATTTGCATTTATGTATTTTTCCTTTGTACGTTCATTTTTCACCTGTAACATAACCACTGCTAATGAATACGCTATTTTTTAAATTATTTGGTAGGTAATGCGACGACGATTTTAATATTTTAATGTTCGAAATTCTTGCTCATTCATTTATTTTTACGACCCGAATAGTGCAATGGTTAATATGCCGGATCGCTATTCCGAGGGTCCTGGTTTCGATTCCCAGCGAGACGGAAATTTGAATGATGAGTTTAAATTTCCGTGCACGGTCTGGGCTTGTATCTTGTTTTGTGTGTTATCCAGAGCATCCACAACATAAAGAATCCTCGTGTGGGGCTATGAGTTTGTAGCGTTAACGTAGCGTTAGCGTAGCGTCAGCGTAGCGTCAGCGTAGCGTCAACGTAGCGCAGCGTTAGCGTAGCGTTAGCGTGGCGTAGCGTTTACTGTGATAATGTGATAGGTGTTCAGAGGGCAAGAAGGGGAGATCTCCTGATCCTTTTAGTCCAATTTTCGAGGCAGATTTCAAGAAAACAGCTCGCACTGGCGAGCTTCGTCAGTTTTCCCTGCACATGGTCCCGCCCAAGGACACAGACCTCAGTTCAACAAGCTAGTCAAAGGAAATAGCGGATCTTTGAAATATATCCGAGCCACAAAAATTCAAAACAATCCTATGTCAAATATTGATTTCTTTCCATCAGGTAGCTTTTTTGCGTTACAAACACTTTGTTTAGATAGAAACTTTAAACCATTGATCTGAATTGCCTTTGGTGTGCCTTTGGTGCCTTTGGTGATCTGAATTTGCCGTTGGTGGAATATCCAGCCAACCAAGCTCCGTAATTTATTTAAAAGCCAATAAAAGTAGCGTCAAACTGAGTGGAGTAGAAATGTCGGGCTAATGGAAGCCGCAATTAAACAAGTACATGAATGCCGGAAGCCCCAAAAGGTTGGCTTTTTGCTTATGTACATAATTATACCTATCGCTGAAACGCATCACAGAGGGGTAGAATAGGTGTATTGTTTTTTTAAACCACGAGTCATGATGGTGAGTATACTGATGGCCAGTTCGATATAATTTTATATAGTCACTAGCCACCAACCGACCACGGCTCTGCGTAGAATTTTTGTTTCAGATTACTTATACCCTTTTTATCTTTTTAGGGACGGGAATTTTCAAAACATCTCTCTTATTACTTACTTCCATAGGTACCTACCCAAGGAACATCAATGTTAGCTTTCAGCGTTTTGCTTTTAAAAGTTTCGGCTCAGCGTTGTTTGTCAGTCACTTATGAACAGAAGAATTTTTTGGAACAGCAATTTAGTGAGATCTTACCTAGCAGTAACCAAAATACCTAAGTACTGTTACTTTAGTTACTAAGTTAACCTACCGGAAAGCTCTGGTATCCGAAAAAAAATATTTATTTTCATTAATATTCTCGGAAAACCCGTTTAACCCTAGAAACACGACCGTAATTTATTTTATGGAAGCGTTAGCGCTACATATTTTAATTTGTAATTATATTTTTAAATTTGAAAATTAATGTGCTGATAACGTTTTAAAATTTTATTTCCTGTAATTTCATGCTTTAACTACGACAAATTTGCACATTTCTGTTCTTGAATTAATTATTAGAAAGAAGGGCTTTAAAGGTTTTGTTGCATTACATATTAATTAGTATTTACATATTAATTAATGGGTTTGTCGTATTTTTTAAACATCACACCTTTTTTTTAATTTTTCAAAATTTTTAAAGTATTTTAATACTTTACTACTATTTTTATTACTTTAATAAATTATATAGATTTTGACAAGTTCCATATTAAAGCGGTCAATTAAAAACTGTTTGGTGTATCAGAAGTTACTTGTCAGAAGAGTCGAACATAATAATGTGCAATTTCCAATTTCGATGTCACGATTTCAATTATCATAGAGTTACGATTTCAGTACTCACCCCTCATGAGGCAATTCAATTTAATATACTCGAGGGGGTTGCTCAACTTAGCCGTAAGTATTTTGACCGTAACGTCAACTCGTTAAACCCAACTAAACTTCATCCATCCCCGATAATTTAATTTGAATTCAGCACTTCAGAGTCAAGTTAGTTCCAAACTGCCCTTACTAATTATAATTGTTAGTAGTTGCTAATTGTTAGATATTAATGGACATTCTTCTCTAGTGAATTGGTGAGGAAATATTAGTCAAGTTATGTGATAATAGAAAGGAGTTAAAATATTTTAAATAAACAATTAAAAATGACGGCATAATTCATAGTAGAAGAGTGTACATACTGTACATTAATTAATTGCTTAATATTATTAACCGGTCAGTTTCTACATTGTCTTTCTCTACGAGAAAAAATATTCGTGAATGACTATTATTCGAGGTATTTTTAACTAAGGCTTCGTGAAGACCATACTTTTTACGAACTTTTTGTGGGCGTTCCTGCCGCTCATTTTGGTAATTATTTAACCCTAATAATTAATTAATTTCAACCGATACCCAAATATAAAGAAAACACGTGATAAAAACAAAATCACATGGTAATCTTGCTAAAAATGTTAAAACACGTGTTTCATTATTAGGACCATGGTAGGTCTTAATCTTAAACATCAGTTTATTTTCATAGTGCTTGTTGTGAAATCAGCAGGATTTCAAACAAATTTTATCCCCTTAGGGTTCGAATACGACAAAGCTCTGCTGGACTTGGAGGTCTTCCAATAATTATAATAAACTATTCCCCAAATAAACCCCATTAAAGACGAGCCCTAACCTTATCATTAATCCCCAATCATTTCCGAATTGAAGGGTGCCCTTAATGATATTCAATATTCATAAAAATCTCAATTTTATGCCCTAAACCTCACGCATAAAATCTCCTAAACTAACAAATCCCTAAGCTTGATGAGTTTGTTGAACTAAAACAAGGTCTTTCAACAACTTAAATAAAAGGATAAGAAATATTTAATATCTCCGCGTCCACTGAATCTAAAATAAGTACCAATCCATTTCGTTTCATCCTCCGAACCCGAAGGATCGCGTTATTAGTCCAATCAATCTAAATGCAAAATGCTGGTCCGGTGTCGACACTCGGGACGTGTAAGTATACGTAAAAATTGAAGGAAAATATCAGGTAGTCAAAATTTGTTAGCTCGAAGGACCAATAATGGTTGAGAAAGGAGGTCATGGAATAATGTCCTATAAGGGGCACAAGATGCTTTATCAGTTGGAATGAACCTTAAAACATCAGATGTTTGCTTGAGGCTCTGACAAAAGTTAGTTGACAGGTTGACACGTTATAACAGAATTTTAAAGGCTGACGCAATAGATAGAAAAATGATGATTACTTCTTATATATGTTTAGATGTACATGTTAATGGACTCCATATGAGGAGACGGGGTTGGTAGCCAGAGAGAGTAAGGATGTAACGCCATAGAAATTACCATCCTATTGGCCATCTAAAAAGAGAAAGAGAGTGAGAAACTAAAATCTGTTTTCCCAACGCGAAACTGAAACATGATTTCAAACATTCAACCACCGTTCAACAAAACCATTGGGATTAAATTAGAGTACGCAGAAATTTGTTACAGGAGAAACCTAATGCCATATTCTGGTCTTTGTTTATTAGGGAGGTCGACCCGAGCAGGGACCAAGTTGGCTTGGATGCAACGCTTGGGGCAAAAATCAAGATTGATGGCGCTCCTTACGGGGTGTAAATATTTATAATACTCCTGAGAGAGCCATGGCCGGTTCGTTTTACGGGACTGAATTCACAATTGTGCAATTTGTAGTAACAAGGGTTGCAGGCAATACTATATATAGTTCAAAATACAGAGAAATATAAAAATATAAAGATTTAGAAACGATGATTGTATCGTAATATAATTATGTAATGCCTTAGTAGATGGGACATATAGTCAAAGATAACAGGCGTCCATTAATTTTTTTGTGAAGCAGACGACACAGTTTACTCGTAGATAAAACATCAAAGACAGACATACATACTTTCATCCAGGATATTAAGTGATCGACTAAGATAAATAAACGTGACTGCTAGCAGCAAAATTTTCTGGTGCGGTTCCGTGGAGCAGAGTACACATTAAGTCTGTTGCTATTGTTAGACAGCGGCCTTTGAGTTACATAAAAACTTCAGATACTTCAGTTGGAGACTAATCTCACCAAGCAATGACGTGGGATTGTGACGGTCTAGGATTTCTTAGTTATGAGAAGAGATCTCTTTCCTAAAGTGGGTCATTATTCGGTTGAAGCCACTATCTACATCACTATTAGTCTTTGCATAGCTCGACGTAATTTATCTTTCTAACACCATCGAAGCAACAACGATAATTAAATGATGAAAAAGTAACGAAGCGCGATGCAATATTAAACGGAAACGTTTGATTTATATTAACAGGCGCGTAATAAATCAACTGTATCGCGCTGCATTTAAAGAGGCAATGTACATATTGCAATATAAATTACAAAACGTGATAGCGTTCTATAATCCGCTCCGTTTTTAAAGCTTTTTATGTAACATTTTTGAACATGTAACCTCGTAAAGCGGCTAAGAGCTTAAAAATGTAATACTAATGGGAGCTTTGTTAAAAGGTTCAGTTTAATACAATCATAGAACGCTGGTTATTTTCATTTACGCGGGCCTACCCATCGGCTGCTTAGAAAAATTTTCAAAGAATTTTCCGGTTTTCGCACAACGTTAGATATTATTCCTTTACTTTTTAAAAGGAATTAATGATTTTGTAGCCAAGTTGGTGAGGAGTGTTGGGTAAGATTTTCAGGCAAGACATTTATTTACGCGCTAAAAGTGTGTTCTGGGATATCTCGTGTGTCGTTTTTTACGTTATATTATAAAGCTAAAAAATTTTTTTTTGTGTGAACGGGGTGATCTCATGAATCGAATTGAAACTTATTTTTGTAATGGATAGTCCATTTACCGAGGAAGGTTTTAAGACTAAATAAAACAACGCTACGACCAGAAAGGCGGTGCATCAATGAAAAAATATAATATTTGTAAATGCAAAGAACCATTGTATGGAATTTTTCTGTTAACCAAACCAGTGAAATGTATAAATTTTTCTTTTATCATTTCTGGACTGAAAATTTTTAGGCAGCCCATTTGCTATAATATATCTATTTATTGACATAAATTTAATTGCTGGATATACTTACAACACTTTTCATTCATTCACCAGCTCGGATAAAGTCGTTGTAAAGTGGGATCTTACACTAACAAGTCTCACTATTAGATACAACTTGAAAAGCCTGATTGTAATAAATGTGTTTAAAATAGTTTTGAATATTATATTCAAATATATTAGCAAGTCTGTCTGGAGTTTTAAGGATTATGAATAAAAAATGAAGATACGAGTAAGTAGTACGTAAGTAGTACCTATTAAGACATACTTGGATGTAATTTACATATTATGTTTGTATCGTCTATGTTATGTGAGATTCTTAATTAAATACAGGTATGAACTCCTGTGGAATAGGTATGTTTGCGAAAAACATGAGCTTTACTAACCTTCAACTTCTATACCTAATTAAAGTAATTTGTAGAATATCTCAAAAAAACTGTGAAATTATTGTTACAGGTACATTTAACTTTGGTATGGCCCTGAGGATAATAATGGTACATTTTGTACGCTTTAAAATATATACCATATTATGTTGTTTATTATAATAATTTGTTGAAGTGTAAGCTCTATTAAATAACGAATTAATACTATGTACCCAGCACTACTTAGTAAGTATGAGTGTAGGTATTAGGTAATAAAATGTAATAGGTATTTTCTTACGAGTATGTTATTTCGAAGGGATTTCTTCAAGGATGATACATAATAGCATGGATTTTCTCTTTGGTCGTTACCTCTGGGTTCTTATCTGGATATCCATCTAGATTGAATTCAGCATCTATCTTTGTATTGCTGAGCGAAGTGCAACGTCCACCCATGGGAGTGTATTGCTAGATTGCCATCTTTCGGGGTTAAAAATCGGGACAATTTTTTACTGGCTCTAATAGAACGGTATTCTTGATAGGTATCGTTGAGTGTTATTTTATATCTTGTATTAATATTATACCCTAAATATACATATATTCTTGTCTTGTTGCTATTAAATACTTACAAAATATTTATAATTAATGCTACACTACAGCCGTACACTAGATTTTTGTAGCGTTGCGGTTGCCATGGACGACACACCATAAAGAACACGTTTAAAATTTCCGTCTCACCGGGAATCCAACCCAGGCCGCTTCTAACGGCGGTCTGGCATGGCAAAATTACATACAGGTCGTCAAAGAGTAAAGTCCGCGAATGTCTCCGTAATACCGTGAGGTGTGGGCACCCTGATATATTGTGTTGTGTCATAACGGGAATAGATTCTCTCAGTCTTTACACAGGAGACAGATGGATGCGTTCCCACCTTGTTTGCCACTTACTAACTTTGCTTCGGGGGAAATAGTGAAGCATGAAGATTGTATGACTTTTGTGACCAGGCCTCATTATGGAACGGATTTTCGATTCATTTTTAAAAAGAATTGAAAGGTGACTTACTTTAAAAATGGAATAATAATAATAATTGAATGAAATGGGGAATAAGATGTACAGTGCGCCCAACTTATCTCTAAAATGGCAAAAATTGGAACTAACGAAAAGTCATTCATAAGTACGTTGTGGTCATTCATCTGTCAGTTACTAGTGTGCAATGATTGGTGAAATGAAAGTCAAATGCGTCCGACAGCGCCTCTTTTGTTTCAATCTTAAGTTGGGTTTACTATTAATGATTTATCTGTATTTAAATATTTGCCTAAGTTCAAATCTTCGAATTAATTTGATAGACAAAGTATTAGGTATTTCTATAAGCGCACAATTGATAAGGAGGAGTAGGATAAGGACACAGTTACACTTCATTAAGTGGTTAATAATATAAATTAACCTCTTGATAAACCATGATATTATTCTGGCTTCAAGAAGTTTTAATTGCACTCTACAGAAATACAAAATTTCCACCCCTGCGATTAAGTTACATAACAGATTGACCGCGAGAGTTAAAATGGCGTAAGTCAATTTTGCTTGCAAGCCAAATTGAACTGTGAGCACAGGAAATTTGTTTGTAGCAGGGATTGGCAATTCCATTCTGCGCGGCTCAAACATGCGTAATTCATTGACTTAACCTCCCGCGAGCCCGCTTTGTACTATCCATAATCGCGTAGCCGTATTTAGAATCAACGCATATTCCAATAACGAACATGTACGAATCTATATCTCATCCTCATTAGTACTCACAATCCGGGTTACAATAACCGAGCCGACTGATCTGACGGAGATTATTGGAACGACAAACGGAGCATCGACTCAATCTATCGGTCGCGGCTAGGGTTGCCTCTTGCAACCGAACTTTTGGTGTTCTGTGTGGCTTTTGATTTGTCCGACTTTGGATTTAAATTGATATTGATATAAACTTAAAATAATGTTTTTATTTTCAGAATGAAAATTCTTGAAGTTCTTTCGAACGCGATCGTGTCAGAAAACAGAAAAATACCTTTTAAATCACAAAGAAATGTTTTGCTGAAAATAATGTTCTATGTGCATGCAGGTCATGGTTCTCCTGTGTACATTATTTTGAGTAAATGCGAAATGGTGAATTAATTTTTTACCTTCAGTTTCATTCCCTTAAACTTGTAATTCCCGTGGTAAAAGGGTAGCAGATACACTGTTACTTTTACATATTATATTAGTAAGAATTGTATGCCAGCGCATAAAACTTGAAAATAAAAATTTTAAAGTAAAAATGTAAAAAGACTTATAAACGGAAACGTCACATTTTTTTCTAAATGTCTAGATTTTCAAACAACTTGGAATTAAAAAATATATAATGTTTAGGTAAATGCTTTTAAAGTTCACTTTATCTTTCAAATTTTGAGGGGGTAACCCTGTACGTCTCCTCATAGGGCTGACAGACACCATCAATCTATCGCAGACATGATGAAGTATTCAATTCCATTGTGAACAGCAGTAGATACTTCTGATGAGGTAGAGTCATTTCTCGATAATTAATGTTATTTTAATCTAAGTAGTGTCTAAATCTGCTTCATCAAACTTTATATTATTATGATAATGAACATGAAACAATATTTATGTGGATAAAGTTTCAGGCACCAGCTGGTTAACTAATAACTTTTGGAACTACAAAATACTTAATATTTTTTATGTTTCATTTCTTTACATAGACTCATTATTATTCTGTTTTCTCGGCTTGTTCCCATTTTTCTTAGCTGATTTCAGAATAATATATATTTTAAATTATATATATTTTAAATATCTTTTAATTTTTTTATAACCAGAAGAAGGGCTGACGTAAAAAAGCAGACGAGCCACCTGACCGATGGTAAGTGGTCATCGTCGTCTATCGATACGAGTAACAATTCTTTTCTCGATTTCTTGCAAATAAATAACGATAATGCCTTTGATATACTAATTAACGACCAGCAGTAAACACACAAAATTCAGGAAAACATTACACAAAACACTCAAAACATATCTTACCGCGCCAGCAACGGAGCGTCGAGTATCTGCGGTTGTCGCGCGTCGACGACGACGACGTGCGGTTGCCGCGTGTCGATGTCGCGGCGGAATGCGTCGAGCGCGTCCCGCGCGCCGCGCACCGCGCGCGCCTCGCCGCCAGCCCGCGCAGTCGCGTTGCATGCCGCTGCGCACACGCGCGACGCACGCTCGGGAAACACGCATAGTAACTGTGGGTAGAAAAGATATTTGAACACCAAATAATAAATAAAGTTATAAGTATAAAGTTATTCCATGTTCAATTTCATTGTCTTTTTCTTACCTTTGACTTCATAGAACATTCATGACAGGGACAAATAATTTTAAATATGGAATAACTTTATATAAGTAAATAACTCTGATCCAAGGGCGCATTCAAGTAGAACACTGGTTACCGGCGCTGATCTGCCAGCGCTTATCGGCGCTTATCCGCGCAGGTAGTCGGCGCAGGCAGTCTCTATACTTTGTGCCGAACCAGC
>DWJQ01001027.1:0-11960 GCA_018248915.1 Hesperia meskei straton
ACGTACCCCCTTCCCCACTTCCCCGGTTCGCGATATAAACGAATTCCACGCGGGCGAAGCCGCGCGCAAAAGCTAGTAATAGCATATATCAATGAAAGAAAATGTCTCTCCTTTCCGTTCACAATGTGAACAAATTAAGCAATAAATTAATTTATGAGTTTAATGACATTTTATGTCAGTATCTAACATTGTAATTATGAATAAGCAATTGAGTGAGTACTTATCGATAATCCATTAAAAATGTACACTTACTAATAATGAAGGATTAAAATGAGTTACATGAAATAAATTAGTTGATTATGAGTTTGTATTAATTAATATTATGCTCTAATTACGAACGGTGACGAGTTGTTGAAGATTATTCGAAGTTTGCGTAATTAAGGAGTATTGGCTTAGCGCAACGGCCTGCACCGAGGGTCGGTGGTTCGATTCCCAGCGAGATAAGATAAGCAAGAGCAACGATTGATAACAATGGTTTGCTCGGAGTTAATGCCCATTTCTGCACGATTGTTTTACCATAAGCTTGCTGTAATATTTTATTGGTGATAAATGAATTTTTCGGAGCTTTAGTAGGCATTTAATTATTTAAATGAATAATTACGAAATTAATTATATAGTAATGCCTTTTAGCAGCTGTTTGCATAGCAGCAGCGCTTTTGTTTAAGATTAGTTATTTTTTCTGTTTTGTATCTGTATGGTATATAAAGTGTAAAATAAATAAAAAATTAATTTAAAATACCTTCTTTAGTTTACTTGGATTTATAAAATCTAAACTTTTAAATAAAAATTTGAGCATTAGCCGTATTTTAAAATTTTGGAACATGAAATTATGAAAGTATCCGAAACATTCAAAATAATAAATATCTATATAGGTACGTGTTGTGTTATTATTTTGAACCCATTTATTAATGGAACATTTATTAATATTACCCATCTACTAATGGAACATTTTACGTATTATTTAATTATTAAAAAATTAAAAAACAGTAAAAAATCTAATGATAAAAAATAATTTTATGTCTGTAAATAATAATCTTAAAATCTTACTTTTTCTGACTCAATCAATCGTAACATGATGTGACTCAAAGAGGAAAAGTTCCAAGCGAATCCGCGAGACGTGACCTACTTTTAATTTTTTCTTATAAAAAGTTATGCAATGCAATAACTTTTATGCAATACTAGTTGTAAAAACAATTACAAAGGCCATTAAATTTATTTTGCAATTTTATTTTACATTCGTAACAGAAATACATAAATAAATAAAATCAATAAAAAAATCAATATTTTACAGCTTCTACATTTCATTCAAAATTTAATTTGTAATCAGCGTGTATATCAAAATCGTTTTAATATTTAACTGTATTCAATATTCGTGAAGAAAAAAATACATTTAAATATGAAAATACATCGACAACAAAACTTTCAGCGAAGTTTAACTTCCGCTGTATTTTTACACAGTGCGTAACTAGTATTTTCATAGTTTGTAACTTTGGTATTTATTTCTCTGACATTTTCAATAACCTGACCCTTAATAAAACTGTAACATAAATTATAAACGTATTAACCCATCAGTTACTACAACACGAAAGTCAATACAAGCAGTTTATTTACATTTTTACGCGACGTAAACTCAAAGGAGTAATTTTACGCGTCGCACGCTATAAACGGGTTGCGTAACGGTCGTAAAATAAATCCCTTTTCTGACGCGAGATTTACAACTAACACAAGCACAACACTCACACATGCATACTCACCTATGGTCAGAGCGTGTGGTCGTTCCCATGGGGAGCTCCCAGTTGCAGCATCGATCGGCACAGTTCTGTAATCTCCGGATGGTTCAGGTTTATGAGATGAACGTACATTTGTTTGTGAAGACTTAGTTCCCCTGACACCGCTTCTAGCCTCTTCAGCAACGCTTCCTTCTCCCTGAGTAAAGTTTTCACCTTTTCCTCTACTTCCCGAGAGCGTACTTTGGCTTTCTCGCGGGATTTCCGCACTGCGATATTGTTGCGCTCCCGACGTCTCCTGTATTCATCTGTGCCTTTATCTATCACCTTCCCGGATGAGGAGCGTCTGGGAGGTGCCGGCTTGTGTTTCAACAGGGGAGGAAGCAACGGCGCTCCCAACGGAGGCAGCGGCGTGAACCCACCTCCGTACGGTCCGCTGACTCCGACTGGTGGTTGAGGATTATACTGGCCTGTGTACTGAGCACATGTCACCGCTCTCCGAAAATCATGAGGCTCAGGTGGCTCCTCCTTTATAGGTGGTGCTTGTTCATGCGAATTCGTCTGCACTGGCGCCGCGTAAGATGCCCCCGAATGGACGGGCTGCGGCATGTAAGCCAGGGTGGTTCTCGCGAAGGACCTGTTCGGAGGCGATCGTCCGCCCGGCAGGATCTCCTGGAACAACGCCATGGTTTCCTCCCCCCGGAACTGGTCCTCGATGAGGTGTTGTAAATCCAAGCTGATTTCCTGTCCATTGAGCTCGTCTAGATCTGGAGGCGGGAAAGGGGTGCGTTTGTCTTCCGCGACCTTCTTCAGGTCGGGCTGCGGCGGCGGCGGGGGCGCCGCGGCTGCGTCGTACATCTGAGGGGACTCCATACCGCCCGGGCCGATCGGCCCAGCGGCGCTGACGCGGGTCTCCACTTCAGGGCACTGTGATCACTGAGCACATGCACCGTCGCGTAGCAGCACTGTACGGCGCGGACGCGCGTTCACTCCGGCGGTCGGGCGCGGACTGACGGCCTGACGCAGCGCGAGAGGCAAGGTTGTCCGGAAGGAAACTGAAGCTGAAAGTTTGCGAGTAAAAGTTTTTGTAAAGCCACGCGCACACTCGAGAATGAGTCGCGCAGGACGCGGGTTCGTTGGTATTTTTGTTTGGGAGATTTTTAGTGTGGACGTTGCCGATGTACTTGTAAGACGATTTGGGGCTTTTCTGTTATCTTTTTTTGTTTATGGTTTTGTTATAGGTTAAAATATCTATGTATAAGGTTAGTTAATGTTATTGTTAACTTATAAAAATTGTTAGTTATTTAGTAATTGAAGTAATAATGAGTGGTTGATATTTATAATGTAAAGTATTAATATTTCATAGAGATTCCAATATCTCATTTTAAAATTGAACCAAATTAAGTATAAAATTTATTATGCAACTAAATTAGAAAATTAAAATAAGCAGAAAAAATAATTATAAAATAATTTCTCATAATTATTAATTATAAAATATTTTGATGAATTTTTGGCAAATAATTCTGGGCAAATTTTCATTTAGAAATTAATTCGATATGGATAGTTAGGCACTTCTCAAATTACGCTATTTATTAGCTACGCGACTGAGACGCAATCCAAAAATTCTATGTATCTGATATTGTTGACTGTCAGGAGTCGCATCGTAGACGCGTCTCCTGTCAGTGAAAAGTGTCAAATGCATACAAATTTTAGATTTCGTTGCAGTCGCGTAGCTCATGAATAGCACTGTGTGAGAAGTGCCTTAGTGTCCGTTTTTAAAGTAGCCAAGTATTAAATTTTTAATAATCTTCGTCTTTGTCTATTGTATGAGTTTCCTATCTTTTTATATAAACTAACATTTAAAAAAATCAAAAGAAGCGATCACTTCGTCCCTTCCACTAATGGGTAAGTAGGTATTGTATAAGTATCTATATTTTGTGAATAAAATAATCTTAGACCGAAGCTCCCTCTGAGCTGCAATAAAACAAAAATAAAATTATTTTTAATGGGATTTAGAAAAGATATATTTTATTCAAAAATTTCATTTCAAGTAACTTATGTAAGTAATTAATAATAACTGTAAGTTACGTAAATTACCCACTTTGAAATATTTTTAGTATCTTTATTTTTACGAATTATACGTTTCGTATTTATCAAGTTACCTGTCTTCAAAAGGATTGTTAATACATTGTGACTTATCTTGCATCCTTTTAAGAATGGTACAGGACACTAATTGATATTTATTACTGCATATTCAGGTTACAGAGAGATTTATGGCTGCACCCAAATTTATGAAGTTCACGAATTTCACTTACAAAATAAATACTGTATTAATGATAATGTAATTTATCAATGAGTCCATAGCCCACTGTAAGCTTGTCGAACTAAGTGTCCCACGTTTGCTTTCCCGGTGGGTACAATTTTTTGTAATCGATCATTTTTTTTCGGATCTCTGCAGTGACCAATAACTTAGTTGGTGGTGGCGGCTTTCCAACAATCGGTCCAAGGTTCGAGTTCCGTCCAGAGCAGATTTTCATGTGACTGATAAATATTTTGGAATTTTGTCGCTATCATACGCAACATAGAGAATTTTGTAAAAAAATAATTATTTGAAATTATACAATATTTTTTTAACATCCCAGGTTAAGAAAGAGAATTTGCGAGCAGCTAATACCTCAAATATTTTTTAAACTTCCATGTTGTATATCGATTGGTAGTGACGCATTGACGATCCATATGGCGCAATGGTTACCACGCCGGCGGGCAAGTTGAAAGGTCCGGTTGAATTCCCGGACAGAGGAAATTTGTATGATGGGTTTAAAATTATGTTCTTTGTCTGGGTATTTTTTGTGTTATGTTCTTCATAGCACCCGCGTCGTATGGAGTTTTAGTGTGGGGCTATGCGTGTGTAACGTTCATTAATTTATTTTTAAAATCAAGTAATTAATAAAAATTGATTTATTAATCAGTCTCAATTCATGTAAACTGAAAATGACGGGTTGGATTAAAAAATTGTGTATGATATTCGCACATAAGAAAGGCTAGTTTAGTTTATCTATAGTTGAGTCGTTGAGCATATGGAATTGCCACTTTCCACCAATCAACCACGCTCACAGTTCAATTTAGCTTGTCAGAAACATTTTTAGATAACGCCGTCTATCTTAAATGTACCTTAATCGCATTGGCAGAACGCTGGCATTTGTGTGCCATGCAATTATAACGAATTCCAGATCGAATTAAAACGGAGTATAGTTAATTAAATATGAATATTGTGACGTCATCTAAGTCTTACCTTGAACTTTATCTGTAATTTACATGTCGTATTCATGTTACAATATTTCGAAAGCGTTCCAAAAGACGTTTTATTTTTCACTCGCTTTATCCTTATACATACAGAATAAAACTAGTTTTAATATTCGGCCTCACAATAAAAACAACCTAGGACACAACAAATACTACCTGCTAAGTTTTTCGAAGTAAGTTTTTACATTAATACAAAATTAAATCACGACGAAAACAAACACGTTTTCCAAGGTTTTTGGGTGAAACCTTGCTCTGTACATTTTTGAGCTACCTCGACTTCCTCTGCTCATGATGAACTCTACCGTAATAGCCGAGATTAGTACTTCAAACTGGTGGGAGACTTTTAACCTGGTGACCGAGCTCCCATCCTCTTGCTTGAGCCGGCTGCCAAAATTATAAATACCTAAATAACGCCTTACACTAATAGCTCCACACTAGGATCCCCTGTGTCGTGGGTGCTTTGGAGCCCACACAAGGATCCACACCTAGACAGAGAACGGAAATGCAAACTCATCGTTAAAATTTCCGCCTCGTTGGGTTTCGAACCCAAGGCCCTCGGACTGCCGTCCGGCGTGCTACATTGCTTCATTCGGGTCTTCAATTACTTTTTGTTATGGAGGCTTAGCAGCCAATTTTTAATAAATTTTTTTCCACTTTTTCCTTTCTTGACTGGCAACGTATTGATGATGCCTGTGGTATACATTGATGATGGCTATGGTGTTATAATCCATGAGCGTCGGAGACCACTTACCATCGTTCGGTATGGTTCGATAAGGAATTTGTTTTATGGGCAACCCACACAAATTCCTGCTTTCCATTCCTGTGATTATGGTTCATTGTTGATTGACGGCGAGAGTTAAAAAATGCTTAAAGTAAATTTTGCTACAAACTAAGTTAAACTGGAAGCAGCTGTTATAAATTTATTTTAGTGGAGAGTGACAATCCCATATCTCTGCTACTCGATGATAGATCTGCATCAAGTTGCAAGGTGAAATCTGTTATGTTCATTGTATAATCTTCTAAATCTTTAACGTAACTTGAAGATATTTTGATATGAAAAATTTGAATTTGAAAATATTCGTTACGCAAAACTCTTGTTCACCTCGTTCACCTTCACTTTCAATGTGAATAAAGTTGTAGCAACCTTTAGGCAGAAGTCTCACTGCCGTTGGCCACTGTTGTCTCTTTTGTTTATATGGAATGACATATCTTTGTACGTTTCTTGAGCAAGGAAGTAACCGATAGTTGCCCACTACTCGCCGGCGGTCAAACACCTGGTATAGGTGTGTTAATCGCTGCGTATTCACGAATAAAACTAGTAAAGCACGAAGAGTTGAGTTTTATTTTTGAGGCATCAGCCAAACGTGACAGCACTGAACCGCTGTCACATTTTCTTAATTCCAACTTCAATTAAACTTTAATCTAAATGTACAGTGTGGGAGCAAATTGAATTACTGTTTTATTTTTGGCATGATTTTCGGGAACAAAAAATGAGTGATTTTAAAGTGATATTGACAATTTTTATGATAGGTAATACTACGATGTGATAGTTTATTTTGAAATTTGTTATTGTAAGTTATTGAGTTTTTTGTATATTCGTTACAGCTTCTGTGCAAAGTTATTATGCGTCTCACGCAGAACAAAGTATACAAAACAACCAGTTCAACAGAACTGCACGGGTAAGTATTTTAATAGACTGTTATTTTCATGTTGTTGAGGCATTACTGTTTGGAAAAATATGAGAATAATTAGATAATCCGTCACAAATATGAAAATTTAAAAAAAAACGACTTTATTGATCGATTGGGATTAAGGAGCTGGTAATTCATTGATTTAATTATTTAACAACATAATATTTATTAACGGTGTTCATTAACATAAACACAAATTAATTACTCACATCCGTTGACGAGTTCCACTTTTCATCCTCAGATGTAATCAAACAACATCAGATCTATTTTATGGAATTAATGTAGCATCATAGCATGCACCAACCTTCCGCTGCCTCATATGACAACCGTGACCGATTTAGAACAAACTCAACTAGGGACAAGAAGGTTAGTCCAGTTAGCAGATGGTGTTAAAGTATTAGTCGGTTGATTTGTTAAGAACTTCAGGTATTTATTTGGTAGGGTCACAAACTGTCATACACTTGCACAGGCCAATTATTATGGACCTACATTATCAATAACGGACCGGTTTTACTACGCTTTCATTACTAACTAGCACTATCTTTAAACAATGGTTAACTATTCCAATTCAGTAGGAAGTTGCATGTTTTGACTCCAAGAGACACCATCCGACACTGAAATGGTCAAAGCTGGACTGGTTTTGCAATTTTAATATAACAACAGAAATCTTTAAAAACAACTCATTTACTTCTGTTCCTGAGCAGTTTCATATTTTGACTCCAAGAGACATCATTAGACCCAAATATGGTCGATGAAAGTTTCAGACGTAACCTAGCTGAAGATCGCATTATTTGATGTTCGGTCAGCTCACCAAAATTAAATCTTTTTAGTTAGATATTAATTGGTAGTCATTGTTTAAACCTTCAACCAACATATTTACCCGTATCTGGTAAAACTTACCATTTACTAAACTCTTTTTAGGGTTCCGTACTCAAAGAGTAAACTGGGACCCTATTACTGAGACTTCGCTGTCCGTCCGTCCGTCTGTCACC
Source organism: Hesperia meskei straton (assembly GCA_018248915.1). Classification (NCBI taxonomy): domain Eukaryota; kingdom Metazoa; phylum Arthropoda; class Insecta; order Lepidoptera; family Hesperiidae; genus Hesperia; species Hesperia meskei. Next base: position 7,714 of record DWJQ01001027.1, read on the forward strand.
AGGCTGTATCTCATAAACCGTAATAGTTACACAGTTGAAATTTTCACAGATGATGTATTTCTGTTGCCGCTACAACAACAAATACTAAAACACTGAATAAAATAAATATTTAAGTCGAAATATGGCTTCGACGCTTTAGCGATAAATTAGTTACCTTTCGCTCCAAGAGATGGCGTTGCTTGTGGCTAATATGTAGTCCGATGCTTTTAGTTACCTGTCGGTCCAAGAGATGGCGTTGTTTGTGGCTAATATGTGGCTACAAAAAATTGAAGTAAATATTTAAGTAAGACTTACATAAAAAAGGCCAGATTTTTTTGGCGTTTTATATATAATGGTACGTAACCCTTCGTGCGCGAGTACAACTCGCACTTGGCCGGTTTTTTTTATTTTAAATATTGCATGTATTTCAGAATATTTATAGCATTTCCGACTCGAATCACTGTCTGAAAGCGTTGTCTTGTAGCCATGTCGGTGTTAAGAAAAAATATTGCTTTCAATATAATTTCCCCTGATCACGAAAAGAATCATAATAGGTATCACTTTAATTATAAATGTCGTGTAATTAAATGATAAGAATCCGTATGAAAAGACATAAAATAACCCTTCTATTAGCATAATATGACTTATTTTTATTGCTAGGTAGACCAGCTTTCATATATTCTTGCCCATCCTCCTTTCTTACCACAAAAATTTTTTTTTAGACGTTGTACACTATTAAAAGTTCAAGTTCACATGGATGATGCCATTAATGTCGCTACTCAAGCTAGTTACAGCAATCAGTATAATTATTACCCATCTACAAACAAAAAGTTATTCGAGACATTTTTGGTGTTGGTTTTTTCCAACTCCGTATTTATGTAGGTAATACAATTTACGTGAGATTTAAATATGATTCGACTAAAATTAGAGCTTCTGTACATAAGTAGTTTTTTAAAGAGGTTACTGGGTAAAACTTAGGTTGCTTTTTATAGCAACAACAAATTAATATGCTATTCATTTTTGCTCCTCAAAATATCTAATAAATCATCTATGAAAATATGATATAGGTACATGAAACCATTAATATTTTTATAAAGCTACGTACGGGTACTATTTTTGTAAATGTCAGGATAATCATCCGTTTTCACTATTTTTTGCGAAATATGATGGTAGTAAAGCGAAACGCGTGTTACTTAGGTCATGATAAAAATAGAAAATAATATTCAGGGCGTCATTGCCATTACATCGCATTTTTCAATAGCAATTTTATATTTCAGTTTATAATTTATTTTGATCCATTACATATCTACATTCGGAACATTCATAAAATTGGCAATAATAATTTATATTTTCTCTTATAAAATTCGCAGTTTAATTAGAAACTCTATACATGTTAGTTATAATTTAGTCTTAAGCCAATAACGGATTTTTAATTTTCTAGATATGCATAAAAATTTCAGTATGGGTACATTGGGTATGTGTGTTATGTAGATATGTTTGTAAAAAAAAAGAGTTTCTCTTCGTACCATTGTATATAAGTGTAGGTAGGTAATAAAACCTTGTACAGTTTTAACATGCAATAAAAACGTGTTACATGCACTAGCTCACGGCAGTGTTGAAAAAAGTTTTCTCTGTGTCCGGGCGATTTACGACATGAAGTAAAGCTTAGACGGAGTAATTGACTTCGAGTGGAAATCGGTGGTGCAAACTTTTATTCAAGTTCTGTTTGTTTGAATATTACATTTGTAGCCATTTTTTTACGAGGACTAACGTTTGGAATTTTACTTAGACAGAAAAGATTTTTTATACAATATCTCTTGATGTACCTAGTCGCTGAACCCTGTGGTTCCCAGTTTTCTAATGCAATAGTGATGGTGTGTAGCTAGAATGACTAATAACGGCCCATTGTAAGACTGTGCTCCCGTCTCAAAGCTCCCGTTTACTTCTTTCGCTCGAAAAACCGGAGACCTAGAAAAAATACAGATACCTCGCTTTTTTATGGCCGGCAACACTCACGTTTATTTATAAATAAACAGCACCAGCTTATTCCTTTTGTTGTTTTTTGACTAAACATTAAACTCCGAATCGTCTAGAATGGGATACGACTATTTAATGAAAAATTAAAGAGTTTCTTTTTGCTTTATCCATAAATCATTGATGAGTTACTATATGCTAACTACCTACATTTAAGCAAAATAGATTTTTACCTTCACTAACTTCATGAAATTTAAATAACGCAATCGCTTCAAGTTGTCCCGACCATAAAGGAACAGAAAAAACCGTCTAAAACACTGAACCCGTAACTATGTTGAAAGCAACACAGTTACAGAAAATACTTACTTTTTACTTTTGATTTAATTATGACACACATATCAAAGCAGAGTTGTGTTTGAAATTTTCAGCCTGTTTAGTAACCTTACGTCATAAGAATGTCTTTGATACGAGCTTTGAATTTACAATGCGGTAATCCCGTCAACTCAGGGGAAATTTTGTTGTAAATTTTTATATAATTACCTATGAGTGCGGGAATTGTACTACTGGGCCTAAAATTCCATTCAGAAGCCTACATCTAAGCCTCGTTTTGTTATAATATTACTTCGAACCACAAACACTCGTAAGTTAATAATTCGTAAGTTCTAATTTCGTATGTTACTGTGTTTTATACTCGTTTTAGGGAAAGAATTTTCAGAAATCCTTAGTAACCCCTTGATTAATTACCTACTATTGATTTATTTTTTATATTTACCATTGATTATTATTGAATGCATTGGATCAGTGTGGGCAAAGTAGCTCTAAGCCTTCTTATTGATGATGAGACATTTTTTATGGAATTAAGATAGAAAACGAGCATGCAGCACCACCCTTCCGCTGCCGCCTATAACAACTGTGACCGACCTAGAACTAGTTACTATACTCAAGGGACTAGGACGGTTAGTCCAGTTAGTAGATGGTGTTAGAATATTAGTTGGTTAGTTTGTGGGCCATTAATGGCTTTATGCCAAGCTTGGTTTTGCGTGTATTGAGTGACTATAACCATAGCTTAGCATGGCGCACTAAAAGGCGACGTGTTAAAAGACTTAAAAGTAATAAACGTATTTAAATTACAACGTTCAATCCTCCCCTGGAGCAAAGATGACGCTCCTCTCAAGTAAATGCCTTCGTTAAGCACCTATTTAGCTTTATTATTTACGTTGTTACTGTGGAAATTTATAGCAGACATTTGTCGTGTAAACGGCTAATTGTACTTAAATGTATAGTATTGTAATATTTTGAATGCATATTTTAACATTGATTTAAATTTCAAATTAAGGTTAGGTTATAAATTAATTAGAGTTATTTTACAATTAATGTTTTCGTGAATCATTTGTTTTAATGATAGTTCATTAAATGTAAATAATGCATATTCACTCATTTGACAACTCGGATGGCGCAATGGTTAACACGCCCGATCCTGCCCGTGCTGGGTTCGAGCGAGTCCTAGCGAGGCGGAAAGAATGATGAGTTTAAATTTCCGTTCTCGGTCTGAGTGTGTGTCCTTATCTAGTGTGTTGTCCATGGCACCCACAATACAGGGAATCCGCTAGTGGGGCTATGAAAAAAAATTCCTCATGGCTCATGATTCCTAAGAAGTTTTAACGTTAGTTTATATTACGAGTACCTACAATACATTAGTAGACCAAGAGTGGATAAAAAGTATATTATTATACATATTATTACACTGGGATATAGGTATTTATTCCACTATAAATATGTATATCCCACTGTATTAAAAAAAATCAACAGATATTATTATCTTACAGTTTTCACCTTGAGTCCATGACCAGGGCAATTGCAATAAAAGAGATCCGATAATGAAATCAAATGGAAAAGGATGCAATGAGAAGTCTCACGAGAATTTGTAGAAACGTCTCCACTTCCCACAAAATGGTACTGGTACGAAATCTAGTGTTCTCTGTTTTTTTGCACGCATCCGAGTCCTAGACGACCGGTGGCACCTAATAGGGTAACCTAACAGAGGGTTCAACATGGATTTCCAAATATGTATAAGGCACCTAAAATTTTTTAATTGATTTTTTTATTTTTTTAACCTTTTTAGACATCCGGCGCCCGAATTATCGGTAGTAATGTTAACGGAAATGTGTTAAATCCGTCATTGTATACATTTCCTAGGAAATGTATACAATTCCTAATATAGCCAGGAAATGTGTGAAATAAATTATATTTCACACATTTCCTAGGAAATTTATACATTTCCTAAATAGCAATCG
>DWJQ01001028.1:0-11959 GCA_018248915.1 Hesperia meskei straton
TATGGTTTGTAATAATGAAACACCCGTTTCAAAGCTTCAGATTATCAACCGCTAGGAGGAAACTTAGGATTGGAAAGTTTGTGTGAAAATCAGTGAAACGTACTACCACGATGCTTCCACGTGGGCTTAGGAGCTTTGCTCACGGAGCAACTCAAGTTGAGGCAACTATCAACTTTTTAAAAGTTTCCTGTAAAAATGGTATAGTTGTTACAACGTTTACGGTTGCCGCAATTTTATAGAAATTTGTGAGCAATTGTGTTTTATGCGACTTGCTCAATCTACGCATGAAATCGTCCGACGCGTTGCGATTGACAGTCGCGGAAACCGGCAACTTTAAAAACCGGTATAATATTTAACAGTTGCTAGTTGTGGCAATTGGGAACTGACCTATGTAATCAACGATTAGAGCAACTGAAAACTGTTGACGATTGCCGGAACTCGAAACTCAAGTTGCTGGTGTGTGCGCAGTCCAATTGAAATGTATGTAAACAGCTAGTTGCCAGTTCCCAGTTGCTGCAATCGTTGCTCCGTGGGCAAAGCGCCTTACATGCGCCATTTTAAATTCTAACCGTCAATCCACAATGAACCTTAACCACAGGCGTGGAAAGTTGGCATTTGTGTGGCTTGCCATTGAAAGTAATCCCATATCGAGCGCGAATGGAGTATAAGTAATTAATTACACACAATCCATTACTTTGTAGTTACAGTTGTGTGACATTGGTGAAGTCTTGTGTCCCTGTCATGTCACCCTTTCATTCGCTAATTGTTTTACTAGTAATTGGAATGGAATCGCCCGTGGTCCGATAGTGAAGTTCTATTGGTTTATCCGAAGATATTTTTATAAACTAACAAGCCTCCGCCGGCGGCTTCGCCCGTATGAAATTCGTTAAAACTTCACCTCCCCATTTCACCCCATTAGGGGTTATATTTTTCTTAGCGGATGCCTACGTCTTAGTGGCTATATGCATGAAAAATTTCAGCCCGATCGGTCCAGTAGTTTGAGCTGTGCGTTGATAGATCGGTCAGTCAGTCAGTCACTTTTGCGTTTTATATATTGAGAAGATTCAAAACAAGGAGGGCGTCCTCAATTTGAATATTTTTTTCCAGTTAACTCATTACATTTTTCTTGGTGAAACTTTTACTGTTACTTTCTGAGTGAAAATTTAACTGAGATGTAGTACTTGTGCAGTTAGTGTTGGTAGCTGTTAGGGTATGTAGATTCAGAAGCTTGGCTCTACATGAGATCTTTTTCAGTGTTAGGCTATATGCAGTCGTCTTGGCAACGGTTTACACGAAAATATTTTACTGGGATTTTATTATTCGAAAGCTGCCGATTTTCGTAGTGAGGTCACATCTTTTGAGCGATAACTGACGAGTAATTTTGAATTATCTAACTTGTGGCGGTGAACCCGGTTATGATATAAAAAGTTTACAAGAAAACCGATGACACCGATGTCATAAAAATGATGGATTTATAAAACTTATTTTTGCTTGTGGTTCTATCAGTCGGGCCATCACCAGGTATTAGGGCCGTCGCTTACTGCATGAACGGGCGCGTGGAATTCTATTTTGCATCCCTAAGTCGTTGCTTCAACTATCAAGCTGATATAGATTTACTTTTATTGAAATAATATCTCATGAGGCCCCTCCATGGCGAATTTGCCGCCGCCCGCATGCATTGCACGCCTTAAGCGCCCGCTTACAGCGCCCCTGTTACTCCAAACGAGCTCCATTTCCCCAACTTCCGTCACACGCATGCCTCCGATCACTTACGGCAATCCACCAGCCATTATCTAAATTGAAATCCTTTATACAGTCCCTTTATGGAATACCTAGCGAATAATCTCCACGGACATTATTCTGGATTTCATTTTAATCTCCTCATTCCGTTAACTGACGGATTAAATTCTATTTGTAAAAATAATGCGGCTTATGAGTGGCACAATAGCACAGTTAATAGGATTGGAGATTCTGAAAGGGGTTTCAGTGAAAGGAATTATTCAACTTCGAATGTAATTAGGTGTGCTCAAAAGAGGGAGGAATTAATTTTCATTTTTTGTCCATCGTTATGTACAATAGTCTCATAGCTCAAGTGGTCCACAATTTGATGAGTCCAGAAAGTCCACAGAACTGGCCAAGTGTGGGTGACTTCTTTTAACTATTGACTTCTATTTAAAAAGGAGTAGGTTCTCAATTTGACTGTATTTTGATACCGACCCGATTTTGGTATTTCTTTTTGAATTTGGTAAGTAGTGCTTTCGCGACACCTAAAATGATTCTTCATCAAAACGAGATTTTTTCAATGCAAGGAGGGAGTTTATTACTCGACTGTTTTTTGTGTAACCTACCTCAAAATATTGTACTGGTTGCTACGGTTTTGATGGTTTTTATTAGAAAAAAACATGCTTTTTGTATGTTCCTATTTATAGAGCGAGGTCTAATGAGCAATTTTTGAGTAACATTCTCATTTTATTACTTGTTAATGGTGATGTCAGTTTATTGTTTTGTTAAAGTAGAAATGAGCCGTGCGACCATTCATCCCTTGAACCTTTCTAACTACAACTCAAGAACGCTTAGCCGGTAAAAGAGACGTATACTCTTAACGGTAAGATCGATCTAATCAAAGGTTCTAAGTAGTATCGGCGTATCAAGCTGTGATAGCCTATTCGTGGAGAATTCAGCCTCGTTCTCGAGGGTCCGGGTTCGAATCCAAGGGCGCGCACTTCTGACCTCACGAAGTAACATGCGTTAGAAACATTTAAATGTCGCTCGCTGTAACGGTGAAGGAAAATATCGCGAGGAAACCTGCATGTCGGAGAATTCGCAAAAATCAAAGGTGTGAAGTCCACTAATCCGCACTTGGCCAGCGTGGTGGCAGGCCTTCCTAACCTTCTCATTCTAAGACATCCAGCTCAATAGTAGGCCGTGATGGGTTGAGATGATGATGTATTCCAGCTAAAATTCCGGCTATTCCAGCTAAATCTCGATAAATCTCGGCTCTTAGATCGATAGTTACCGGGTTCCTTTCTATTTCCGCGCGCAAGGTCACCCACAGTAAACAATGTGAGCAGGTGTTCCACAGATTAGATATTACACAGATAAGCCACCTCGTTTGTCTATGGATTGACGACCGATGGCTTGTTCATACTGTCATAACAGCCCATTTTGTCCGTTATTGAATGTCTGATTCCCGAAAAAGTTCAAATTCTGGTGGCTTGTCTATTTCCAACTACCACACTAAGGTTCCCTGTAGCGGGATGCCAAGGACAACACACAAGACAAGGACACACACCCGGACCGAGAATGGAAATTTAAACTTACTTATTTTAAAATTCCGTTTGCTGGGAATCGAACCCAGAACAGCGATCCCACGAATCCGGCGAAACATGTGCGTATCATAAATAAGCTATCCTTTGCTTCGATTAAGGAAACCTTGTAAAAAACCTGCTCATTTGAGAGCACTCCAAAAAATTTCCATAGTTTTATGCTATATAAAAATGACATCTTGGGTGTAATTTGATATCTTCTGATAAATTGTCTTTCAAATAAAATAATCCTCTCTCTGTTTTAAATTCGAAATTATTTCATTATAGTTGTAACCAACTCTAACCAACCGCTTAATTACATAACATCATTGTTAAAACCCATGCAGTCTAGTAAACAACGACTCATACACAGCATTCGAATAACAGATAGAAAAACAGATAGACGGAGTTACAATCGCATTTAAAATGTTAGTAAGGATAGTCAAAAGCTGAATTGCTGCAGTTGCAACAAATCTGTGCTAAAATATTAAAATTTATAGGAAAGCGCCGCAGTCCATAGGCTATTTAAAACACAAAAAAAATGTATAAAGTTTTAATATAAATATAAGTTATATAATATAAATTACAAAAATATAACAAAACAATGTGAAAAGATACATTATTATTTCAAAAGTTGAAAATAAAGAAGTGTAAGAAAAAGTTATTGAGCAGGCATTCGAATAATTCGAATAATAATAAATACTATGTTACCAATTAATAAAATTAATATTTTTTTAATATGGAAGACAATTCAGCTAAACAGCTCATTTTCAGATACCACCTCAGACTTAAAGAGACCAACCACTTTAATTAATAACCCAAAAAATGTTTTTTACTATAATAAAAATGGAACTTCGTTCCCCGACCTTAACTAACGGACTAACCTTTCAATACTAAGTTTTTTTATTTACTACATAGTCCCTGCCATCGTAGTTTCGCCGTAACTATAATCCATAAAGGGTTTAATATCATGAGCACCCATACATTTTGAAATGTATTGTGTCCGCGATATTATACGTTACATATCAGATTAAACAACATAGATACTTCATACATATAAAAGGTTCTTACACTTCTGCGGTCTCAATAAATTGTGCTTTCGTCCTAATAGCAAAGCATTGGTTGATATTGTAGCTCACAATTTTATAGCCTGAAGGACACAAGCCTCCAATATAACTCTGGAGATTTTCATGATATTTTGCCTACGCTAACGTATTCTTCACAGGGTCCTGAGTTCGATTCCCCGTGATGAAATTTGAGTGATAATTTCAAACTGTTATTGCTATGGGTGTATTTTTTTTGTCGTTATGTATTGTCCATCATGGCACTCATCATACTAAGAATTTATTAGGTATTCTTGTAACATATAAAAATATATTGTGATAGGTATCTAATTGTTATAAATAAAATTTACAAATAAGTCAGAAAATCTTGCAAAGAATCAACCATCTAAAAAACTAAAAATAAAACAGGAGAAATGTAGGACAAAAATAAAGGACGTTAAGCCACATAGATTAAGCGATTCCAAGTTTTTTCTGAAATAACTTTGAAGAAAAACAAAGTTCAATTTATGTATATGGAACAAGGAATTTTTAGGAGACGTTACAATAAAGACTAATAAAAAAGGTAAAAGGGTCCTAAGTGGAAATTTTTCAGAAGAGAAAGGAGCTAACGGCATCTTAATGTATTTCGTAGACAGTGTGAATGTAATGTGCTTAACCTTACACTCTAAAAAAGAGTTAATTAAGGCTTAAGGCTAATGTATGATGAGAATTCCAACGAAATTGAACAAAAAAACCTAAAACCGCCTACGTAAAAACCCACCCTGAAATATATAGAACACATATAATATAATTTTAAATTTGATTAAGCCCTTGGATACCCAATACAAAACTTTTGAATTTTTTAACAAACGAGCATGCAGCACAACCGTTCCGTTGCCGCCCATGACAACTGTGACCGATAAAGAACAAAAGACTGTACCTATGTATATCATAGTATAAGAATGTAGTGTGTCTATGTCCTCTAGAAGGCATCATAGCGTTTAAGTTCCCAGGGAAGTATCATGAACTCAATGCTGCTGGTCAGAAATAGATGAGCAGCGATTATCATAAGTTTTTGGCCAAGGGTCGCATTTAATGATATAGGTGTTTCTTCCGCGCTACAGAATAAAGGATAAAAATATTGACTAGGCTGACGCAATATGGTGGTTAGTTTTTTGCGATTTATTTACTTTTTTGCGAGCCGTGCAAACACCGACGCGCGGTTTGATGACAACGAACCTTCTATCGACGGTTCTATCGACACGACAAATTGTAACACCTACGTAGTTTAGAAGTTATACCTACGGGAGTAGGTGAACATTCATACAAACGTATGGACAGAAAACTATATTTGCAACAACTTATTAATGTAGGTACTTACTTACATTTGCTATTACTATTTCTGATTCTTATGGGTGAAGTATTACAGTGTTTGTTTGAAATTAGATATTAATATGAGAGATAAATATGAATTTATTATATCTTGAACTTTAAAAATCATATTTTTATTTAAATATCCTACTTCCTGTATATGTTTGCCTATTATGTGTTCAGTGTAATAATTTGTATTGTGCGTATTAATAGTATTTTGAAGTACGACATTTTAAAAACTTTATAAATAAACAATTAACCAATTATAAACAAGAAAAAGTCGCATCTGTAAATATTTACATTCACTAAATAATTAAAAGTTATACGAGTATGCTTATACATATATTACGTAATAGTTATAATATATTTTAACTTTAAAATAATCAGATATTTTTGCACGCATTGAATTAACGAGAAAGAATAATATTATTTATTAACTCTAATTGCAAATATCACTTATTATGTTACTTATTTGGTTATACCAAGGCCACAATACCTTTTTGAAAAAGAAATACAAAAATATTAAATTGATGACATTTCATAGACTCAAAATTAAGATTACCAACCATCGCTTGACAAAACAACTATAACTGAGATGATTGTAAGAGGGTATTTGCCAATTTCTATGAACGGCAATGTCCACTTCATCCAACCATCCAATCATCCAACAATTTTTGTGCGTCGACTTCTATAGAAAATCTTCCACTTGCCTGTTACTATTTTTATACTTTTTTGATATTTGTACGCGATGACATACGAGTATTCTAGTCAGGAGCAGAATGGTGATCGAAAAGTGAGCATCATCATTATAAGCACTAAAAGTAGTCCGAAGTAATTAGTGCTACCTGTCTCCTATTTTTGTTGTAGTTTCCAATAATTTTAAAAGTCATAAATACTTGGTTACGACTCCTAACATTTATAATCCCACTGTTTAAGAGTTAAATCCCCATCATGTACCTAATCTATAAAAAAGTTCCTTAAAAAGTTCAAAAAGTCTTAAATATCTAACCGCCAAGTAATCTTAGAGTACTTTCAAGAAAAAACTTATCAAGAAACTTTAGAACTTTTCAGTTTTCAGCCAACACCTTTCAAACAAAAAATCGACACTGTAACGCCATCTCTAAAAAAACGTCAATGAAAAATATTTCTAAAAACGTTGAAATTCAAATCAGAAAAATCCGTTATATTCAGTACTATTTGTCCGTTTGAAAGATAAATTGTTTGAGCAAATCTAATGAAAACTGGAGAATATCATCTACTATGTTCTAGCAGACACGCGTACATGTAAACGTGTATAAGATAAAAGGAGAAGTTAATAAGAGTGAATAATGTATCTTTCCACTCACGTGCTGTGTAGCCGAAATCATCTTCTTCTTCTTGGTCGTCTTTGCTGTGTTTCAAGGCCCCCGCAGACGCGCGATCAATCTGATGAGATTGGAATAGTTTTCATAATTTAACTAGCTCACAAAAGAAAAATAGAATGACACGACTTCGAGCTTCCGTTTTTGGCTTTACCTACTATGGTAAGTTAGCTATAGATTTTGTAGATAGAAAATAGAAACATAATAAAGTAAAATGGAAAACAGATTCGAGTTTGCAGTTCTTGTTTTGATTATAAAATAGTTTAACGCTCAATGTAAGAAGAGAAATGATTATTGGTTACTTAGAAGAGATGTATTCAATCCAAAACGGCAAGAAATAATATAGTTCCGCGCTTCTTCATTTAGATTTGACTTTAACATTATCACTCATATGATTCCTCACGATTTTAAACGATAAAATTAAGTGTACACAGAGAGTAAAATACATAAGTAAATGTAAAATAAGATCAAATTACCTCAACTCCCGCTTCCGTATAAATCCTGCCTCCAAGGTTCCTTGAGTCTTCGGCTTCATCTTCACTCTCGGAAGAGGAAGAGTACACTGGCTTCGGTTTGTCTCCATCTGCTTGGGATTCCTTCTTTTCATTCTGGGCTTCGGAAGACGCTTTCTCTTGATTTGACTCTGATAGATTTATCTGCGGAAAAGAGATTTCTGTTTACTTCTGTCATTATTTAATTTACATTTTGTTTTCCATTTTTCGCCTCCAGCTAAGTTTTAGAGTAAAACGAAAAAACTAAATTAAACCACAAATGAGAAATAGAAACGTATGAATGAAACACATGGAGATAAAGTTGAGTATGTTCAGCATATAAAAACCACGTTATATTTTGCATACATTTCATTTTGCAATTAATATAATTCTAAAGTAGAAAATACCGTGACAAAAAAAAAATTTGAAAAAACATTATAAATATTGATTTAATAGTCAAAAGATCTTCACATAAAACTCAAATACAATACAGTATTACAACTACCTTGGTTTCAGATTTCTGTTGTGCTCCTCCAGAGGAGGGTGGGGCAGAAGCATTTGAGGAAGTGAGTCCAGAGTTAGGGGCCGCTGGCGCTCTCCGCTTTTTAGTTGGTGACTCCACCTCTGATGAATCTGATTTCTGTAGGAGAAGAACAGATATTAAAAATACAAGCTAAGCTAAGCTACAAAAATATTGAATAGGTAGTGAATGTATTTTTCTAAATTCATCTCTTAAAACGTAAAATAGGATGTAAAAATTTATATGAGTATAGAATTATGTCGCGAACCCAAGAAAGTAATAATTCGAAATTTAATAGCTCTGTTCACAAAAAAATGATAAATGCTGCAATAACTTTCTATGCTCTGAGAAGATCCATTGTGCAAAAATACAATAGAATTCACTGATCAAAAGAATCACTCATCCATTCAGATGGCTTTAGGGTCACAAGTCACATTAAATGGTTCACTACTAAGCATAGGCCTTTCCTTATTCTTGATAAGGCCTAGAGCATACTCCACCCCGCGGCTCCAGTGCGATTGATAGAGGAAAATAGGAAAGCGTTATTTAATAAGTTACAACATACCCAAGTTTCAAGGCTTTGAACTGTGAGCGTAACTTTATCCCCTGCGGCTTTGATGAGCTGCACGGCTCGTTCTTGCTGAGCATTGCGGACGTCCACACCATCCACCTCCAGAATTCTATCACCAGTCTGTCCAAAAACATCCATTTTTATTCCTGACTTAACATCTAAATAATTTTCTTTATCGATATGAAGATCAATGTTTAACAATTTATGTTCTATATTTCAAGTTCTTTCATATTCAGGTCTTTTGTGTAACGGACCAAAAATTACTGTATAACTAATGTCTTTTCTGAAATTATTTAAACTGTCCCGTCATTTTCTCACCGTTCTTTTAACATTACTCTTAATTTAATGAAAATTATATTCAGAATTTAAACCCAAACCAACTCTCAACCATCTTCATCTATACTTGAAACAAATAGTCATGTACTTTGACTTCTGGATTATTCCAGAAATGCCCAACATCTGTAATCCCAATCCATTCTCTTATTTTCCTGTTATTTTTATCTTCAATTTACTCCAAAGTACTAAGCGATAAGGCCAGCTATTTTATTTCCCCTTTTTAAATTTCATAATCTGATAAGTTTTCCATTTGATATTATATTATTGTTAATTGTTTCCCGCGGCGTGGCTCGCGTTTAATTACTTTTGACAAATTTTCAAACAAACTTTCATCCCTAAGTTTACTCCCTTAGCGGTGGAATGTCACAAAATCTGTTAGCGGATGTCTCTATAAATTACCCTTGCCATTTATTCCATTAGTGGTTTTCGGCATTTCGCGATGAATAAATGACCTTTCGATGTTCGCTCTTCATTCATTTAGATTATTCGTGACCTTTCGCTTTTGACCTTTCATATAATTTGATCAAACAACATTCAATCAAATAAACTTATGTGTTGTCCAAGGCACCCACGACACAGGGAATCCTAGTGTGGGGCTTTGAGTGTGAAGCGTTATTTATAAAAATATAATAAAAAAATAAAAATAAAAACCATTACTGCTTATTAAATCAAGTGTGGTCTTACCTGCAATTGACCACATTTTCCAGCCGGACTGTTGGGGACCACATTCTTGATGAAAATACCGAATATCGCATCTTGACCGTCGGCCTTGTCGTGTTTTGAGATTATATCGACCTGTGGACAAACAGTTCAGATTTGTTTGCAGAGTTGGGAAAGGATGATTTAAAATTTGATTGATGAGTTTTAACCCTCTTTATGTAATTGTAATGTGTTATCATTATTACTTAGGTCTTTCTCACACAACGCTATTTGCAAGCGACTCGGATCTTGTCAACTCAATATATAAAAGCGACGCGTCTACCATGCGTCTCCTCTCAGTGAACAGTGTTAGATACAACGAATTTTGGATTGCATTGCAGTCGCGTATTTAGTAAATAGCGTAGTGTGAGAAGTGCCTTAGGCCTATCTCTAGGTGTGTATTATCTTTGTGATTTGTATATAACACCCAAGACATAGAGTAACCTATTGAGCAATGAGTCATCGTCATTATCATCTCAACCCATCGCGGCCCACTATTGAGCACACTCAATAGCGTTGGATTTAAAACGTACCTATCTCTTAATTCGCGTAATACACTTGTCATTTTACAGCGCACGTCATTAACGTCACATCAATGATGAGCCAGTTTTAACCACATTTTTCATCGCTAATAGATGTGAGCTATTATAGAGCTTCATTAATTAAATTTCCCACCAGGAGGTACTTATTAACCCAATTTTACATCGGTCTCAGACGTGTTACAGACACGCCCCTCGATAAATGTTATATTTTTATACACATATTCTGATTAAACAAAGTGCTTGACAAAAGTATGATCCATAACATGGATGATAATTAAGATAAATATACTAGTAGACGCTCTTACTTCGCTTCGAGAAACTTATTGCTCCGCTCCTATCGGTCGTAGTATGATGTTATTAGGCCTAAAGTGTTCCTCGATAATTCGACCCTCCAACACAAAAATAATTTGTTCAAATCAAACAATCGTTAATAAATAGTGTTTATAATTACGTTTTACGTATCTACGCATAAAAAACGCTATCAAAGTTAGACAATAAATAATAGGTACACATTTGTGATTGACTCACAAAACCGATACACATCTATGAAGCCACTCAATAAACAAAATGAAAGTGTGTACGCAGCCTAACCCAACCGAATATTTACGGGCCGTTTTATGATCGCAAAATAATCGGCGAATAAAATCGTCGGGATTTACAGATGCCGTTGACGATGAGGAATTTTAGTACCGACGACTGATTAACCAAGTTGAATACTTTCATCTATAGCTACTGGGTCAGCGTGGTGGAGCATGCTTTATGTTCCGCTAAAAGTGATTTATCATCTACTTAATACAATTACATTACATTAAATTTAATTTATTATTCGTAAACTGATTGAAATGAGATATTAAAATTATAACCCCAAGCTACTAACGTCAGTGGAAACCGCAACCAAATCGGATAAGCTTTTCAACTTACCCGTAACATTATGCAAAATACAAAACTCAAAAAATCATTACAAGATTACAACTTCATTTTGTACGAATTGAGTGTCAGTAGAAAAAGTTGTCCAAATAAATGTTGTTAGCAGTCAGGGGTTTACGAGAGGGTACATCTTTTACGCGGAATATATAAGCCCCATAAAATAAGCGGGGCTGACATTGTGCGTCCTACTACAACCTACTTCATAAAATGTAGATGGAATTTTATTGTTGATTTATAGTCAATTTCTGTTAGGTCTATATAGTTCAGTTCTGTTATAGTTTTGAAGAGTTCATAGGCTGACGGCTTTAGTTAATCCCAAGTTATCGACTGGGTAAGGCACTTCTCACACAACACTATTTATGAGCTACGCGACTGCAAACCCAAAATTCGCTGTATCTGACAATGTTTACTGACAGGAGACGCGTCTACGATACTGGCAGTCAAAAGTGTCAGGTACAGCGAAATTTTGGATTGCGTTGCAGTCGCGTAGCTCATAAATAAGTGTGAAAAGTGCCTAAAGCAGCAGCGAGCGCGGTCAGTAATTGGTTGAATGAATGATAGCAAAATGCGTATGATGCTTCCGTTCTTTGAAGAGCACATACACTTTATCATGCCATGTGGTCTTCGGGTAGCACAAAAACTTCCTCATCTATACTTTTATGCAAAACAATTACCTACTTATTAATATAAAGCTGAAAAGTTTGTTTGATTTTACCGGGTGTTGGATATTGTTATATAATTAAATACGTTAGATTCAGTTTAAAATCTATGTACCACACTTGCAAGAAAGTCT
>DWJQ01001029.1:0-11952 GCA_018248915.1 Hesperia meskei straton
GGACGCATTTGACATTCATTTGACCAATCATTGCACACTAGTAACTGACAGATGAATGACCACAACGTAGGTAGGTACTTATGAATGACTTTTCGTTAGTTCCAATTTTTGCCATTTCAGAGATAAGTTGGGCGCACTGTACCTACGCCTGTGTGTCATTTGTTGCGTATATGAAATTTTGACTTTATTTGAAGTTGTTTTAATTTTCTATTTAATTCCCAGAGTATCTCTTACGTATGGTAAATTGATGGTAATCTGAAATTTGATCGGAGACCACAGCAAAATATCAACCTTGGAAAATAACACGAGAAGAAAATAAAGGCTCTCAAGCTTCCAACCAGAATACCAAACACTAAAGGCTTATTCAAGCGAGAGGGTGCTAATGGCAGCTTAGCTATCAGGGCCCCTATTCTGCTATTTTATAATTAATGTTTAAATTATGGCTCGATTTAATAGTTTGACACATTTTTGACAAATTCCTTGTGCAAAATGTGTCAAATTATTCAAACGAGACCCAGTTAAGGCGGTTAACAATTAGCAGAATCGGGACTCAAGCTTCAGCCCTACTATCAAGCAAGAGCGGACTTCTCTTGCCTCTTACTTTCCTAGCCTGCCGGTATGGGAATGGAGTGGTATTCTAACTCGCAAAATTCTTTTTTAATTCGTATAGAATTTTCCTGGAAATAATGTGGGCTGTTGAGGCAACCCTAACCGCCTCACGGTGATAAACTGATAAGTGATAACGGCGGCCGAAAGCCTGCGCTAAATTGTAACGGCTTCCAATGACGCGCGGAAGGCCGCGACAATTGTTGACGTCATTATTATAATATGCTGACCAAATAATAATATTTTTATTCCGACAATACGTGACCTGCCTGTAGAGCTAGTTGCTTGAAACATGCAAAAGCGCATCTCTTTGATTAAGGGTACTGTAGCGTAGATGTAGAAATTTAAATAATAAAGATGCCTGGAATGGAAATGACTAGCTTTGTAACCAATTCCGCTAAGGTTAGTGTACATCTACGAGTATGTTCTTTTATTTAAAAGGTACGCTGAGGAGCTTCTTGCCACTTTTCCTCCTCCATTAAAAAGGATTATAAAACACCTTTGCGAAACAAAATAAAAAAAAATCAAGTGCATAGGTGCGTGTATCAGTATCATCCGTATCATATCTACATGAATAAATGATTTTGGAATTTAATATTGATTTTGTAATCTAAAAAGTCACCCTCAGTTCTGCTTTATCTTGAATGATTGCATTATTGTTGTACCTAACCTATTCTCAGCACGATTTAGAATCGGCGCTTATATTTATGGAATGAAGTTAAACTAGTTGTTATTTAAATTTGGTTTTTGCATTTTTGGAAAATCAAACTAATACGCTGTCCCTATAACAAATCCCTGCCGTGAATGATCTTAGAAATAATACGTATTGAAGGTATTATATTATAGATATTGTTTATCAGCTTTTGATAATCAGATTTTCGAGGCAGACTTCTTAAGGAGTTGAAAGAATGTGAACATAACACGAGGTACCCCTCTGTAGATCCAGGAAGCGACACCTATGCATCCTTCTGACTCTACCACGTTACTCCCATGGACACATTTTTATTTCTCCACAACCCCCACAACTCTTTTTCTTTACCAAACTATCCGAAGCTAGATTTATAGAAGAAACTCAGAAAGAATCGATTTCTAGGCAAGTCTAGAAATGCGCCTACAAGCTATACGCGCGTCTTGGATTCGATTCCATCCAAGGAAAATTGCATGAGAGTTTCAATTTCTGTTTTGTTGATGTTTTTGTGTTTGCCTACGGCACCGTGACACGCCGAACGATAATGTTTACATATTCCTCGCTGTGAGTGCCATGCCATGCATGTTACTTCAACCAGCATAATTATTTAACGTACCACGTGTTTGATAAAATTATTTTCCGTTTCGTTATAATAATAAAATGGTTGTTAATGTAAGCAAGCGTCTTGCGGTGTTTGTGTTGAGTTCGCAGAAAGAATGTGTAATCTATTGCGCCGTCATCGCTCCTTCTCATAACACAAGCATTTCGTGAAACGATCTTACTGGTGGGAAATAAGGGGAAAACTGTTTGATGTTACGAAAAATTATTAAAATATTGTTTAATCCTTAGGTACCAATTGCAGGAGCGGAATTTTATAACGCTGTTAAAACAATAGCGGCGAGCAAGACCAGCAGAGAGTTGAGTTGAAGCTTGAAGGTGTGGTGAGGAGAGGAGTGACGTCTTGAGAAGGTTTCTTACCAGTGACAAACATGTCACTGGTAAGGTCACATATAACTGGCATAGAGCTGATACCTTAGACAGATCCATAGATACTTTTGATCAATGGACAAATGATAAATAATTACAACGGAAGAGTGCTTGTAATTATCAATACTGGCCTGAATAAAATTCTTTGTTTGGACTTCTGGACGCAGAACAAGTGTCTACTTTATTTTCCTTTCTACTGTACTGTACAACCAAAATGCTATCCTGTTGCTTGGTGGATGAAATTCTCAGCATCGTGTAAGGCGTAAACCGCACGCGCACGGTCATACAGGTAGCGGTTGGCCTGCCAGTTCTTGCGGTAGATAAAGCTTATCTTTCTTGACTAGCATCCGCATTTCGGCTTTTTGTATTGCTGATGTCCGCGGTCATTTGTGACTCTTTAGTTACTTCTTACCTACATATATATTGCAGCCGAACTAATAGAAAGCAATGTGAGATGACCGTGTAATCTGCAACGTTGCCCTTTGCAAACCATCCATCTTCGACCATACAGTCGATCAGTGTCAAGCCACAGGGCCACGGCCAGCTAACCGTCTCATCAGCCGATAATGACTGTCTTCCGGTGTCAGGGCCGTCGTATTATGCACTTGCGCCAATGTCTAAACTGGTCTTCGCGGCTCTGTAATTGTGCTGTTTTAGCGTTGCAGTACCGGGACAATTATAGTCGTTCGCGCGTGCCAATCGGTTTCGTGTTGTCTATCATAGTAGTGGAGCGTACTTCAGCATAGTATTCTGAAGACGTGGTAAGGGTACTGAAATTTTTGAACCTTTGGGACTCTTTTATATAGTCAGGTAGAAGTAGAGTCTACTTAGTTATTGAAATTATAATAATTATGTGATAAAAGCCAGTCCAACCCTGGGACGCATCGTCGTCATCGACGCAACTCATAATTATTATTACCAAAACGGCAGGCCTCGTTTTTCCTGTGAGAAAATTATCCTACAGGCTGTTCTATAGTGCGTAGGACCACCACACCAGTCGAGTGCACATTGTGAGATTTTAGGTACATCACCTTTGAGATTTTTTTAAGTACAGGCAACATGATGATAACATCTTTAATAACAATTCCTACAATTATGATTAATTCTATTGTAGTAAAATAATGTGCGTGTAATTAGACTAAAATACTACTTAAACAGTTTCTTCCGCCTAACTTTTTCACACACGGATAAATTATCTGAATTTTGTAATGTAGGTATGTAGTTTGTAATACTGATAGTTGAACTTGTGATAAAATGTCTCGCAATAAGTAAGTCTCGTCATAAAAACTTGTAGGAAATGGAAATCAACACCTTCAACCGCTTAGTTCAATGCAAATATGATTTATTAAATCTCGTAGGTATCTATGAAAAAAATATTATGCGATTTGCGGTAAAGAATTACTTGGAAAGTCAATATTGTAGCTCGAAAGTTTGAATCAAGATTTGTATATTATTCCATTATCATTTACAACAAGCACATTTTTGTGGATTGGACTCAAAGATGGATCCTTACTGTAGTTCCTTACTGTTTATAAATTTACAGTAACTAGGTAGGTACCTATACTAAGTATAAAGTGAGTAGTGACGTGGCTGATGTGGCGTTTCCGACGCGACGCGCGCCGCGTCCAGTCAAGATCTTAACCAGAAATCAGAGGAGCAAAGTATCTGTAGGTTCCTACTAGTTGGCATTTAAATAAATGTTATCACCTCAATAAATAAGCTTTTTTATGATTACACTTTAAAAACTTATAAATAAAGTAAGTGCCTCCTATAATATCCACTATAGTCATAAAGTTACCTCAGGCATGAAAATGTAGAGTGGGTACATATTTAATATGTTTGCATATATTAAACTGTTGTATAATAGGTAGGTAGTTTGAAGTTTAGGAATTTCTATAATTGTGATTTTATAAAATGCTAGGCGCCATCTTAAGTAAAATATAGCGCTGGAAATGACTTACGACTTACGAGTATTACGCCAGATTTAGTTCGGCGCTCGACCGCTAGGGGGATAATGCATTGGACGGGTTTCGAATACTGGCTCAGTGGTAGTTAAAACTGGGTACCTGATTTTAAATAGTAAGTTTATCAATTTAATTGGTACGAGTACTAGATAATGATTAATTTACTGGAGACAATATAAATTTTTAAGCGTTTACTATCTCTGTACGAGATGCAACAAAAACTGTTGGAGTTAATTGGAAAAAAATTTCTTTATCGGATTTATTCTGACACAGCAATTGTCGGTACTGGCACCCAATACAAGTGTCACCCGTCACGTCACGGCTACCGGTAGTTCACGGATAATTGGCGGGAAACGCGGAACAAAGATGGCGGCCTCGAATCTTCCGCCGAACACAAAGACCTCGGCGATCAGATGACACCCAGGAACCATGCACCAGCGGCAGCCAATGTTTGAAACTGTCGTAACAATGGCCAGAGCGAATCTATAACTGGTATTGAGTGTTTGAAGTGATTTCTATTATTGATATTAGGTACAAATTCTATCGAATGCAGTAGATAGGTATTTATTTGTGGTTATTTGTATCGGTAAAGTTGTGTTTTCTATAAGTACTTATGTTTTTCTCGCAACTCGCCGGCGGTGGTACACCTGCCTTTTAAAACAATAATCACTTGATTTTTGATCATATCGATATGATGACCATAATTTACATTAAAAGTTTATGATTTAAATGAAACAATGCTGTCACGTTAAGCGTAAGACGAACAATAAAAGTTAATTCGTTGATTTTAGTGCATATTAATTATAGTATATTTGCCGTAGGGCTTTTTACCTAAATTATTTAAATAACATCTAAGAAATTATTAGAATGAGAGAGCCTTTACCAAATAATAATGAGAATACCTAGTTGTGCAGAAAATCAATAAATATCAATAAAATGTATCAAGTTTCATAGTTCGTTATAGCTGTGAAGTATCAAAGGCAGAACGTATAAAATCAGTACTATAAAGTCTATTTTTTACATTTATTAGAGTGCTAGATTTTGTTCACGCTTCCATAAGTATTTCTTTTTCAATTTGTTTATTTATATGAAAACAATTTTCTACAGCATTGTCCTCGTGTTATTTCTGTGCCATCAATGCCATCTGTAACAAAGGATGTAAACTTCGTTCAAATGCCTCTTGTTTCGACTCGTAGTGCAGCTACTCATCAACAGAGGGCGTTCAAAGTGAGCAAATAATAGATAAATGTAAAAAGCGTGTATAATTAAATAAAAATGGTTGGTTGGTTTTAGAAATAATAATTGGAGCGGCTTATATTAATTTACCTATACCACCTTTAATACGTCATATTTAAAAATCTTGTAGTGACTACTCGTGTCAATAGATGGCATACAGTAGTATACATACAATATAATTAATTTAGCAAGGTTTGTCCGCAGTTTCCGGTTGGGATGTCCTTTCGGAAAATTACATAATTTAAAGTAATCCTAAAATAATCTAAACAGAAAAAAGGAAGGAAGAATCTCACCTAAAAAATCTTTAACAGAAAATTGTTTCGGCAGACCTAGGAATGGAAAAGTGATACCTACCTATAGACTTGAAAGTTTTGCGTGCATTTGTCTGTAAATTATTATACTGTCATAGTATTTATTCACTATCTACTATTATTTTAGTTACATTGTTTGCTTTTATGTTCGATTATTCAAAATAGTTTTATTTTATTGTGCAACTTGATCGTGCTCTTAGTACCTAAAACTTTATCTATTTATTTTATAGGTAAGGACTGTAGACTAAATAACTATACTGTAAGTTATAGTATAATACCGTGGTCGACAAACGGCAAACCCACGATCGGTATCTATCTTTACAGCGACGACGAGGGGGAAGTGTGCAACTTGGTATTGCAGGCGGGCACTCATAGATAGTGGGGGCCCTAATTATGCCTGTGTAAAGGGCCCTTGTACACACAACACATTTGAGTATTAGGTATGGACCTAAATTGTAAATAAATATGATACTTCATGATGTAATATTGAGTGTCAGTGTAATGTAGGTACACAGTCGGTCGTGTCACTGTATGTACTTTTGACAGTTACTAATGTACGATAGCGAGTCCTGTGATATTAACCTTAAAAACGGGAAGATACGTCTTCGGTTGATATCGAGTACGAATAATAACAGTTAACCACTTACGTACCTGGCCGCTCCAGCTTTAATATGCTGGAGGAAATCCCTAGTCAGTAGATACGTATAAATCAAGGGATTGGGGATCCTAGGTGATTAGAATATTAGTTAAAAATACTACAATAGGTATATATCATGTCTGTGTCACGATCTCCGATGTCACGTTTTATTTTACGTGGAAGGCAGTTCCTGGACGCAATATTGTTCACTACTTTAGTAGACCGTACGGAAGTTTTACAAAATAATTTAGAGCCGCAGAAAATCTTTCGGCTCATCATTAAACCGACGCCATGCGAACTAATCCCTTGGCTAGCACGCGCGCATTCCATTGGCTCGTATTTCATATAGCTGGTTTACAGATAATGTAAGAATTTACTCTTCCGAAGGTTTATTTGTATTTATAAACAAGTTAATTACTCCGGACAATCAGGATAACGCCGCCGGGCTTTATTGATTGATACCTTTGATACGTCTGTTGTAAATAAGTATTTACGTAACTATTACAAACATTTCTAAAGCACGTTATCATTTAGCCCCAAAATTATTCATATTTTTCCGGTCAATGACCAAAATCTATTTGCAACAAACAGCATTGGTACCTACACCAAATATAAATCATTTCCTTGTTTGTATCTAAGTGCTTAAACGTTTCTCTTTTACCTCATCGAACCTCAATAAATTAATGAATGGATTGAAATAGAGGAAAAATGCAGTGAGTGCCAATATTACCTGCCACTTATCCGTTCTTGGCTCTTACGTAATTGTCGATTAGAAACTTATCCTCTCGGGTGACGTCACTGTTCGTTTTCACGGCATTTTCCCTGCGCGGCGCGTGAGTGTCATACTGATCGCTCCTCAATGCGAACAACTGTCTTAATAGAGGCTTTCTCAAGTTCAAATGGCTTAAAGTACTTTGCAGTATGTGCCGGTTTAAAAATTGATAAAAATCAGTACTGTCAATGTCTATACAGAAGTAGGTATAAAACCAATATACCTATTCAGTTATAGAAGAATTTTATTGATGTAATCCTGTGCTTGGCCACATCTCTACGATGCAGCGTAGCAACGTCGATACGGTGCGGCGCGACGTCGTAGTCGTGTCGTGCGTCTGGGAAATCCACCGTGTTCAAGTCCGAGTCGCGTGAAGTTTGGCCGCAAGGAAACCATAATTTAAAAAGTTTACCTTCGTCATTGAAACGTGATAATAAACGTGATTAAATGTACAGGTACATTTCTGAGCTGCTCTAATTAATCACGTTTAGGTTCCGAAAGAAATATGGCATTTTTTATTTACCTACTATTAGGTCCTCACTTCGTTTTGAAGAATACTGTAGTATAGTACAATCGATATAAAATAATTATTTTTGTAAGTATTGAATTAACCCCTAACTAAAATTAAAAATTTTGTATATCCTGGCCAACACGTAAAATAGAGAAACACATAAACAAGGGTTAACAATATGGCACCAACCTGTCACCGATATAAAATTGTTACAGTGACCGTCAGAAGCCGTGGATACACAAGCCAACATAATATCGTCCCTAAGCATAGACAGCGATGAACCAGAATATTCCTCTAAACGTGGCTGTCATGGCTGGTCGTGAGCATCATGCAAATGCGTCGTTTAGGATGCGCCGGCGCCGCCAGCATTGAGCCGTGGCAATGGGCACACTCGGCCACGGCCGCCAGGCTTTTCCGCTCAATGCGAACGTCGCCATTGTGCAGAACAACCATGTTTTACTAATGGCCGGTGTACTTTGAATGTTCTTATCTTGATTTCAAGTCACTGTCGTTATATTTTGACTTCTCCTGAAGGTGAAGGTGTAGGCAATTAGGTATAAGCTCTAATGCTTGGCTTTTGGTATACTGTTGTTGGTGGGCTGAAGTTTCATCTACATCGATTGGGCTAGAAAATCTGTACGGTCCGATTTACACAACCTTTTTTGCTAACTACCCTGTAGCCTAGTTGGTAGCGATCCTGCCTGCGACGCGATGGGTCCCGGGTTCGATTCCCGGCCGGGGCAGATATTTATGTGGCAGATAAATATTTGTACTCGGGTCATGGGTGTAATTGTAATTTGTTCTATGCCACCCGCGACACAGGTACCTAGTAACCTATTGCGGGGGTATGGAGTGTGTTAGCGTTTATTATGAAGGTGCAAATTTTGGTGAGCTTCCCTCTGAGGTATTCTCGGAGCGCTATGATAGGGAGTTCTTCAAGAAACTCCTCCAGGGACAGCGTTGCTGTGGTGACTTTTAGGGTTTTGCCCGTGTCCATAATCGACGCAGTGTTCCTGTTCGTATTAGGCGGTTCGTCTGCTTTTATGCCAGCCCTTTAAAGTTAAAATAATTGTTAGCTTGCGTCAATTCTAAGTGAGATGATCGGTAATTTGATGGGTGATTCCTAGTAGCTAGCTCCTTCAGCCCTTCCAGAGTACTAGTACCTAAAACAGTCGGTCCAGATTTTGATAATGACGTAATCGTTCAGCTATGTCGAATGTTTTGGGGCTGTTTCCCCTCGTTTTGGTCTTCATTTAGTTGGCTATGCATGTAGAGTTATAAATATTATATCCTAATGGCGACTAATGGCAATAGTGAAAGTTACTGGTTCTGGTGAAAGTATCTACTACTATCAGAACTGTTCTCCTCCTGAGTTGCTTAATCAAGAGGAATCTCGCGATTTCTTGCGGTCGCCTTAAGCTGGTGGGTAACTACCCGTAGGTAGTACGTACTCCTATGATAAGCATGTATTAATTCGTACGCAATACCCTTTAATCGGTCTGTGTGTCCGTTCCAACTATTTTCGATAATTCGACCGCAGACCGGCCAGCCGGTTTAATTAGCGCTATCGGTGTGCGGTAATGACGCAAGGTGATAAGCCTATTTATAATAATAAATTAACTCCGGGAGCTTTAAGGGTCAGCTCAGACCGAGACGCGACGCGACGCAACGATACTGGAAGAGGCCAGTGATTTCGCGCTGCGCCGCGCGTCGCCGCGAGACGCATCTCAATGGCGCGAGGTGCATCGTAAAAGTAGGCAATCTTGCACGCCGCGCGTACCGACGATGCGCGGCTGCGTAGCGATGCACCGCGCTACGCCGCGAGGCGTCACGAGGCGCAGCGCTGCATGAAGCAACGTACTCCGAATTGTCACAATGAAATGTGTATATTTTCGTGTAGAAAATAAAGTTCTATTTGGAGCCGCCCTTTGAAAGACTGCGCGCAGCGTCGCGTCGCGTCTCGTCTCGGTGTGAGTTGACCCTAAGGCGTAAAACCACCGTTGTATGGCAGGTGGGAGGCTAAATTAATTTAAAATGTTAATGTTACTTACCTTTCACGCAATTCAATTTTTAGCGAGCAGTAGGTTTATTGCGGATGATCTACAATTCGCAGTGGGGCAGAAAAATGGAGACGTTCTTGGGTTCCCAAAAAGAGGAGGAGGGATCCGTGCCAGGAATGGTTTGAAGCCAAAAATGAGGTGTAAAGTGTGGAAGTCTGCGCACAAAATATTTCTCTGTAATGGTTTTACAAGTATGTGTATGTGTATGTGTGTATGTGAGCGGTTAAATCCGTTCTTAGTGTGGTTCACTATGGCCTGTAACCTCTCACGTTACGAGAGAGGACCTACGCCTAGCAGGGGTATAGTTATCGGTTGCCAAGGGTGATAGAAAAGAGTGATAGTTTGTAGCTTGGAATGTGTTGGTGGGACGCACGGCTGCGCCGACACGGGAGCGATACTAATTTATGGCTAAATGAACATGTGGTCTACATTATTACGTTGTAATCAATTCGTACCCAAATTTAATTGGTTATGGGCCACTTTTATCAAATTACGAATTATTACCTAATTTTAGTACCTATTGTACCAATACCTATGGTACCAGACTGTTACCATCTACCTACTTATTTGTGTCAATTAATAGATCTATGTTTTAATATTTCTAATAAAAGCAAGTTATGAAGTAACATCAAAGTTGGAGTAGTACTAGCCGAGTTTTTTTAACTTAGTACAAAAATTGTACGTACAAAAGATGTACGTATTAGATATTAATTACCTACCCTTTATAATTATCAGGTACGTTGCTTACCAGTTAATTGTATTCCCTTCACACATTTGCGATAACCCTTCGAAGATGGCCAGAATACGTGCCTGTGATACCTGGAAGGCCATGGTGCCTTGTCCTCATAGTAGTGCATAATGCTGCATGAAAAACATGAGAATAAAAATGGGCGTAGTAAAACCTACATGATTTCTAATAGCTTGATCTAAAATGACTTTGTCTCTCTTGTATGGCAAGGTGCAAGACAATTAGGGAATGAACTTCACATAAGAGCAAGGTTTTGTTTCAGAAGACAAGACTTTTTGGACGTGAGTTTAAACCACAACTAATGTATTCAGCGCTTTCTATAGATAACTATAAGTGCAAAAAAACTCTTCAAAGTAACTTTCCACCTACCTATCCTTTCCCGACTACTCTAGTATTTTGTGGTGTCATACCGGTATTACCGGATACTTCTCACGTCACCGAACATGCAGTAAACACGAGCTACGTGTGTGCGGGCACGCGGTGACCCAAAAGGAGGCTATAAAATGGCCCTGGCCTTGAGGCCAGGCCTCGCCGCGATCCTTATGTGAGTTACGTGCTCGTGAAACAAGAGCACTCCAACTAAACCTGTTACACATGGCATTTGTAAAGTAAACAGTTTATTAACGTATCTATGAGTACCTGATAAAATGGGTCGTAATGACATACAAAATACAAAATTAAATGCCTCAACACTCACACCAAAACTCTAGGATGTCATGTGTCCCGACATGGACAACACAAATTACACCCACGACCCGAAAACAAACATTGAACTGACACGTAAATGTCCACCTCTGCCGAGAATCGAAGTCACTTCACCACTACAGGGTCGTTAGGTCATTTCGAAAACAAGGTGCGAAGAGATGTCTTAACGGTTATAGTTATAGAAATTTGGACATTTAATTTGTTTAAACACATTTAATATTTTAAGCAAGCGGGATATAGAGCTTAAATTAGCCTGTAGCAAACGCAGGACTACCCTTCCGCTGCCGCCCAGAACAACTGCCACCGACTTAGAACAACTAGGGACTAACTATACTAGTTGCTAAATTGAGTCTTGTTCTAGGTCGGTGAAAGCTGTCGTCATGGGCGGCAGCGGGAGGGTGGTGCTAAGCCTCCAGGTGTCATTGTAATTTGCAGTCATGATGAGGTACACTTTGCTTGTCTCTGAATATGAGTATGCAAAAGGTCTATTCGGACATTTCCGGTATTCGCTACGACTATTCGGTTGTTTGTGGATGTGTGTCAGTACTTACTTACACCTACTTGCGCATAGATTTAGCATAACAGACGCTTGGCGCGAATTAAAGGATTTGTAGACTTGTTTTCTATGAGAAAGAACGAATTCAATTTTTTTTTTCAAATTCAAATATTTATTTCTTCGAAGTAGGTTTTTACAAACACTTATCGAACGTCAAGTTACGCCATCGCT
>DWJQ01001030.1:0-11952 GCA_018248915.1 Hesperia meskei straton
AACAACAGATACTATTATGTCGATGCGGAATTAAAATCCAGTAGCGATCGATACCGCGGCGATCGTCCATTCAAACATTTAAATTCGTCCGACGGAAATATCACGCGGCGATAAATTATTTACGACCTTAAAAAATGCTTAGAAATACAAAAATCCATTTCCATTCATAAGTTTAAACGAAGTATGGTCTTCTACCGCCCGAGCGATGGTTATAAAACCTGTTTGGATTTTTGATAATTTTATTAACGATCAAATGCATGGCACGCCGAGTGCGAGGGTTCCCTAAACTCTCATATATTACAGCATTAACACAAATTATACAAGTTTAGAGCCACAACATGGCCTGCGTGGGCGTCTAATGTTCGAATGTGTCGTTCGTAATTATTACGATCCAGAGAACTTTAATGTCTTCGAAATGTCGCGTTCTTTATTACAATACAATCTAAACTGGATCCATCCGAACTATTATTCGTATCACAACAAATTTTGTTTTGAACGATTAATGTTCGACTTCGGAGGAATTCGATGATCTAAATTGGATATAAAACGGATATATCACGACAATAGTGATGGACGTTATGTCATAAAATGATATAAATTACCGGTCGTTCGAGAATTAGTGTTGGGACGATACGCACTACAGCTCCACTGCTCGCTGTAATTATTGTTGTCCATTCACTTTACGTCATTACAACTCGTACGTCTTTATGTGTAGTCATATTTGTAGAAATGTCGCGGGCGCAGTGTGTGGCGTAAATAATTTCTCCGTCCCCAGGTTAATTAGGGGCACGTTGTCTCATTCGACCAGATTCTGATGGCGTTACCTTCAAAATTTTATTACGACGATTTGATGCAATTATATAAATTGTGTTCATTCAGGGGCCGGCCGGTCGCTGAATACGATTTTTGTCGGAGTGGCTCGTATTTGTTCTCGGCATTGGTGAAAAAATGTGTTAAAACATTCGTCACAATTACAATATTGCATTAGAGCTTGCTTACATAACAATGTCCACAAGTGAAACGCTAATCGACAGTAGTTTTGATCTTAAGAAACGTTAGCGCCGCAAATTCTTAGCACAAACACAGAGGAGACTAGGGCCGTTTATTGCTACACGACGAATCGATAGAACAAAGTGATTTTGTACAACAGAATGAAACCATTGCATGAACACGCAGATTAATTAAACATTTTATGTGGGATCTTTCGAAGTAATCCGTTTTAATTAGTACTTTCCCATTTCTTGAATTCCTGTTAAAAGCTATTTAACCTGTAGCCTGCCTGACTGTCATCACACATAGGTACTTGTCTGAAACAATTATGTGCCTTATTCAGTTTGAGTAGGGTATAAATTAGGAATTGTTAAGCCGTACAGGCCTTTTGAAGACGGGTAAAGTTTTCAGCTCAATCCTATTGGTCGACGGAGTGTTAACGCAACAATCACGAGTACATTTTCAAATAGTTGTTGTCATAATTTGATAGTCTTTACGTAGCTTCTGACTTGTAAATTAACTTATACTATTTGTCTTGGTACGCGTTCGCTAATTTATTTTTTAGGTTTTAACAGTTTCATCATGTGCTTTAATATCACGTTATTGCGAGGTGGGTGTTGTAAATACGTGTTTGAGCAAATTATTTAGCTCATGCTATTCGTCCTACTCGTGGAATATTGAAAGCAAATAACTAAAGACTGTTTTATGATCTATTGAAAGCGTATAGCGGCAACCATTCTTTATATTTGAATTATTTTGTGTCATAATGTTTAGATATAATTTGGTTCGCATAAATTCATCAATTTTAAACGGCATCTATAACAAATTTATTTCCATGTAATATCTACGAATAAAATGGTAACGTCTCCTTTTCTATTCCATCGTTCGTAAGAGAGTCGTAATAAACTTTCTATTAGTAAATTGAAATGTAATTTTAGCTGTTCGCTAAACACTTTCGCAAACAATGGCATACGTTTCGGTACACGTCGCTACCTAATTTGTCACTGCACCGTTTTGGTGTCAACCTAATGTTGATAATTAAATTTTCAAAATTATAAATAGCGGTTTTCTCCAAACAAGTACGTCACGGAGACTCAGACGCGACATCGGACAATTAGCATCAAAACGTGTTCGGGTTACAATGGCTTGTTGTGTCTGTAACGAGTAACGAACTAGAAGTATTTGACCACAAACTATCACCACTAAATGACGCCGTTCTTTTCGCTCTTCCACATCTCTTTATTATAGACTAGTTACGCTCCCTGGGTTTGCTTCCGTAAAATTTATGTTAATTTAATACTTGCATAAAATCTTTCAATTGAAGCGTTCTGAGTACCAAAACAATAAACAATAAATTATTCATGTGGGTTAAATACATTATCAATTAATATTTTTACATTAACGTGTTTACGTTCATATTGCTTTAGAAATTTTCGAAATAAAAATTGCTAAAAAATAGATGAAGTAATAAAAGTTCATAATATCGTTCTTCTTATACTTAGGTATTATAAATAATAGCTGTTTAACCCAAGTCACACAGCAGCTCAAATAAGGTAGATATACTTTAAATATCCCCTGCAAAAATAAATTTATATGAATCTCTTCCCAAAATAATGCCATAAAAGTCTCACCTGAGGTCGGTGTAAGAAATATTTTCTATTTTATTTCTATTCTTTAACTATTCATTGTTTGTTGCTATTAACTATTTCTGGTTTTAATTTCATTATTAATTTATTATCTATTTCATTTCGGCATTGATATGTTCTCATATTTACACAACAGTTTGAAATGGCTAAATACCTAAATAGTGTAGGTACCTAAAACGAATTCACTTACCTCTTTGACAGGTTAGTACCTACCTAAGCGTATATTTTCAGTGAGCGAAATTATTTTCGTGAATAACCCCAATGCGACGAAGATTTTATTTTCCTTGTCAGGCTTTACATTGCTAACCAGCCAATGAGACATTGTCCATGATTTAATGTATTTGGTTGACTTTTTTCCAATTAAAATTTTGTACCTGTTCAATTTGTCTTCTTTTCGACCACTTAAAATTCAATCTAGGTACACACGTTAGTACGTACGTGCATACTTATTTTGGTGAAGTGTAACTGTAAAATTGTGACCATTTAAGGCTGGCTTTGCATTATATTTTTAAATTATTCTTCTTGTAGCACGTTTGAAATAAAGATCAAAGTATAACTTTTGCCTTAGGTACTCAGAATTTGCCGATAATGCGATTGACATTTTTGACCAAACATTACTTAAGGAATGATGATAGTATAGTAATTTAAATGTTGGTTCACCCAAAATATTGTAAATTTTAAAGACATAAATAATTAAATCTACGTGATTTTGCTTTAATGATTTATTTTTGTCAATGATTTTTTAAATTATCCTCATAAAATTGGTTACTTTTGACTTACCAGATTGGTTCATGTTAATATCTATTTTATTTTAATTCTTCGTAGTTTAGTTACCGTATCACTATAAAAATTTATCAGACAATTATTGTTACTCCTAGAAGTATTTAAGACAACTCCTTTTGTAAAAGTAGCTCTTGCATCTGTTTTTTAACTTATCTTATCGAAATTAAAAATAAATTAATTTTGAACACATAACTTTCTATAATTTAAAAACTATTCTACCAGCTCTTCAAGGTTAAAGAAAATATACCTCTTGTAGAACAGTTTACAACCAACACTAACGATTCAAGAAATGCATTGAAAGAAAATATAAAGAATTCGGTAACTGTGAAGCTAATTACGTATACGGTGGTAACGAATCGAACCTATCACGATGTCGTTTTTGACCAGTAATCTGAAATACACAAAAAACGCGCCGTGAAGTGATCACATACAAAATCTCGTGACGATGAATGTAAAAAACTTAATGTGACAACCATCGCAGATCAATCGATAGAAGGAAATAATAATTAAAAATATATTCGCGTTAATTTTTAAGTCGGTTTAAAAAATCCAATTTTTAACTGACTACCTACATTTTTTTATTTAAAAGTACATAGTTCATACTGTCCCTCATTAACATATTCTTTCATAGTTTAAAATATTTTAAATAAATTACTTTAACACTGCAATCAAATTAGAACTTTTATGATTTCTGTACCTATTTCCGATTTTTTTATTTCATTTTAGTTTTTTATCTGCAATAAATTAAAATTTCCAAAAGATATGAATGGAAAGTATAAATTTTATAAAGTTATCTTTTAGTTCGAGATCAACGGAAATTTGTTTGGTAAAAATAAACTACAGCACCCATAAATATTTTTTTATCTCGTGTCGACCCGAAACAACAGTTTGGGTCGATTTCAACTTGGTTTCGACTTGACGATGTAGGGTCAACCTTTTAATACCTATTCGTGTAGGCGACAAAAACCGATCTCATTTAGTTTCTCCGGTATCAAGAGAACGTGAAAGGTAATTTCATACTGCATTTTCTGTTCAACACGCCTAATAAACACTGCCCTTTCCACTAACATTGTTTTTTATTGAAACATCTACAAACTCGTGAAGAATCTCGTGTAACTCAATTTTTAATCGATTTTCTTATAACTCGACTTTCAATAGCTACCAGTGATTCGGCTGAGCTGAGGGAGCATTTTTAATTATAATTGACCCGTGTAGCTTCTGTGTAGTATGAATTAATTAACAATCGGTCTTCATCATTCTTCTAGTTTAGTTTATAGATGTCCGTTGGTTCCGAGCAGATGTTACATCTAACAATGTGCGCAGATTTATGAAATATCCCAATTAGTTCCAAATGCGGCAAAACGTACACACATGTGACATTATCACTATTTTGTCTTATTGTTGCGCACAAATATGAACCCACAGAATTTGGGGAAATTGTTATAATCCACGCCAACTCCATTGTCATGCATTGTAATACCGAGCGCAGGGATGATAGAATCGAGGGGTGAGAAATCCGACGCATCAATACGAATATAATAATTTTAGGCTTTTCGAAAACATTGATTGATCTTAAATATTCGCAAACATTAGGGAATATCGTATCGATCGCTCGGACGGAACGGTTCGTGAAATGCGCGAGCATCAATGCAGTCATTAAAACGCACCGTGAATAAATTAAGGCGCGGTCATACAGTACAGCTGAAGCGGTCGCTCCGGGCGTAGTGGGATGGGAGTCGCTCAGACCGCGGCGCGCGTTCGAAGCCGCTTCGGTCGTGTCGAACATCGGGCGAGTTATTAATAATCCGCATTCACGGGCCGCACGAGCGAGCGACCGGCTCGCGACGACATTCCATCGCATTGTCCCGACCCGCTCCGCCCGCGACACTTTTGTCTATTCACACCGATAAATCACCTCTTCCGGGCGGTGCAAGCATTATTTACCTCTAACGATCGTCGCACTACATCGATTAATTAGTGTAACACTACAGATAAGATAGTGGGGAAAGCGATCGCTTTCAATTTCCTCTCGAGGGGCACTCGGCGTAAAGTGCGCGTTAAGTGCGGACAATCGGAGATAAAACGTGCGAGACGAGACTCGCTTAATCCGGTGATCGAAGATTGCGAGAAAACGTTTTGTCGTGGGGTGGGTCCGATCGGCAGCTTTGTTTGGAAGCTAGCGGCTAATTCGATTGCCGCAGTCACCACTTGACGTGGGCGCTCGACCGATACGTTGATATCTAATTAAACCTATAACATGCTAATGGAGGTCGCTCATCATTGGGGTCATGTCGCCTTTATTTTTTATCGTGCTTATGACTCCTACTTTATCCAATGCTGTTTTTTCATTTTGAACACCTTCCATAATCTTAATTATTCCGCCTGTACCTTACAGTGTAATTTGCAACTGATTATTTAAAGAAACGATTGGCATGCGTTTAATTTCTGATAATCAAATGTAGTAACTATTTCTGTACTTCATTTTCAATAATCATTTCTGTGTTCTAATGTCCTAAAGCTGTTATGTTAAACGTTTCCGAGAAATCGGTTGATACTGATACAGCTGCAATATGATACGATGTGGGAATTATTAAACGTTCGCATCGTTTCGAGGGCATATACTTGCAAATTAATACAAAGTACTATCGCCTTTTATTGAATAGCCGATGAGCAGTCGCCACACGCGATGAAAACTTGCCCAGACGCAATGTCGTAGAGAGCGAACGATGCGAGGCGTTTTAAATTGATTGTAATGTGAATGTGTTTTGAACAACTGTGATTCGAGTCAGGAACCTCTTCTGGCTTTCATTAGTTCACATGGTCATTCCTCTTTGACCTCGCAATGAGAATGTGTCCGCTCACACAATTTACTTACACTACTATATTAACGACATCATAAGGTTGTATCAAAAGATTGTGAGAGAGAGCATCCAAGTTCGTAAACAATATTGTCGCCTTCGGTAGCAATTTCTTTACGCTTACCAGCAACAAAATCTATTAAACATATAGTCCTCAAATCATCTTTTTCACAATTTTTGAGATGAACAGTAACTGCAGTAGGTATTTACTAGAGCAAGAGATCGTAATATGTGACATTCTTTAAGCCTTTTGCGTAAATTGTACGTATACCTTGAAATATCGTGTACTATTACAAAAGGGTATTAGCAACAACTGCCTAAGGCCAAAGACTTATCTATAACATCGACCTGGTTAATATGCTTATTAAATTATCGATGGCAAAGCGTACGTTTAGCTCAAGGGAGTAATTAACAGAATGAGGTTTAGCTGAGATTAAATCGGCGACTTTAATTATTGGGTCAGCATCGGACCACACGAATTTCCTTTTTGGCTTCGGATGACTCCAGTTATAGCAATCTACGTACCTACAGACAGACTTTCATCACATTTTTATGTAATGTTTACAAAAATTTAATACAAATAACTGTTGAAGAAAATACAAATAGGTTTAGATTCAATTCAACAATTGCACAGTGAAAACAAATAACTTTACGTTGAATGTAACTTTTGTAACCGTTGAATAATAATTGGAAATGGGGTCAAATTTTATTGATTAGCGAACAAAAATTGGGGAACAAACAGAGCATGGGACCGGCAGGGCTCGGCTTCTAAAATAATCAACTTTGCATATCAATACGCATTTTAATATCGACATGCATCATTTCATTTAATTGCACTTCCTGAATACCACGTCCAGTAACTTCTCTTTTGTCCATTAATTTAAATAAACTAACATACGCAACTGTTACATATTTATAATCACGGAGACGTTAGTTACATGTCAATTAATGTTTTACTGCAGAATAATTGACGTAAAAACGTTGTCAGTCATTTAATGAAATAGTGGCGAAGATTGCCTTATATGCATCGATCAGTTGAGGCGGCTCTATCGACGGTAAGCCCCAGTAAGCGCCAATTTGTTATTAACTATTGAAATATCATTAAAAAATCAACTAAGGAGCCAGAGCATGCGAGATGACTTGATTATATTATGATGATAAAATTGTCTTGGCCCAGTTTCAACGCCTTCTGACGCATTTAATAACCCTTAAGACCAAACTAGGACTGTAGAGGCTGGATCTAAATGTTTTGCCTAACATGGAAGCTAAAATCAAGATTTAATTAAGCCAATAGCATAAAAGACAAAGTTATTTATCATCGATTAGAGATACAGAAAACCTACTGGGAATACAGCACAATATTGTTGGCGAAGCCAATTACAAAAGTACGTTACGAAATGTTTCTTCGGACCCTCGAGGCTTTGTAGTATAATGATAATACCCACACTAAACTCAGATTACATCTTTGCGCATTTGTCCCCAAATGAATCTACCACCAACCGTCACTGGAATCTGTTCAAAAGTGTTAAATCGGTTAATATAATGATGATGGATGCCGTCCCAACCAAACAGCACGCAGCGGGGGTGTTTTACCCCACTATACAAATAAAATATTTTTATTATTAACTAGCTTTCCGTCCTGCTCACGCGCACGACAATATACAATAGTCCTTCCCCTTACAACATTTAATCGAAATCATATTTCTGTTTTGTCATTATGGTATCACGTTTAGAGAGTTCCTCTCCTTTGTCCTGTATTTCGAATCGCTGGTTTCTTGTTTCCAACGCAGCGTTGGTTTTTGTTTCTTTTTTAATCAGTCAAAGTTTTCAGAAATATGAGAGGAAAGATATGTAAGTATGTATGTAAGTTTTGCGAATGTCAGTGCGTCGTGCGATTGGTCTCCTAGCGCCATCTGTCGAGCAGTAGTTGAAGGTGCTACTTTTTACTTGTTTACTAAGAGCTACTTCTCATGAATGGAGCCGCCGTTTCTTATAAAAAAAGGTGCAACCGTGTCAAAATCGAACAATATTGTTTAAAAACCTAAGACAGACGCATATGAGTTCCTTTCATCATCACGGCTTACCTGTGGGAGTTCACAAAAAACACCGCAGGTAGCCCATTTGTTTGTTATTAATTCTCGCGTCGAATCTTAGTTTTTTTTTCACCGACCACTTTAATACAGTAAGAGTATTAATTATAATTATAAACGGGGCTCGTCGCGTTCGATGTTAGCGTTGGATCCTTTGGTTTTGATTCTAAATTTAAATCTGATCATTTATCATGCGACAATGTCGTTTTTATCTTGAACTGTTTTTTTGTATAATTTATAGTTGGTATCGAAGCCTAACTCTGAAATGGAGTGGGTGCCCGTGGAATTACTACCGTAGCTGATTAGGTAACCGCACTTGTATCGTAATAGATACTTATAGATCATTCTTTGGAATCTACTATGGAGTGCGATGTTACGGTGCGAGTTTATATGCGACCTCATAAATTCATGGATAAATAGTAATTTAGGTGAATCGTGTTGCATTTAAGCTGGATGTACGATGCATATGTAAATTAGGTATATGCATCCTGGCGCCTAGCCGCTGCGAATTAAAATGCAGAAAGCACACAATCTTTCCTTATTTATCAATTCGCAGGCATTCCTTGGCTTCGATTAGACGGGCGTGCCTGCGTGTGGATCATAAGTGTTTTGATATGATTGTGTACCTTCTGCTCTATCCACTTCACAATTACGTAGTGTAATAATGTACGTAGTGGCTGTCCAGCTAGTTGCCGCTAAGTATGATTCTTAGTCGGTTAGTGCGTTCAGAAAGCGTGCGCGGGCGTTTCCTGATAATTCGCGGGCGACGCGGTCGGCGCCGGCGCACTTACCGTAACACCTCGTTCGTCTCAATGCTTGTTTTGTACGTTTGTTGTTTAGTAAGGATTTATTGCGTGGAATCTGTAACTGGCTGTAGTTTTGGGTGATAAATAATTTGTAATTGTATTACTGTTGTTTTGTAACTTGTTCTTTGATAATTTAGATCATTGGAATTTTGTGTAACCATATCTACCTTCTACATAACTAAACAGATGACTCTAGTCTCGGGTCAAGAATAAAGTAAAGCTTACCAACTGTTTACCATTTGCATTCTACATCTATTTTAAACAATACGAAACCTCTAACCTAAACTTTATTTCAATTTCGCAATGAAATTCTATGACTGAACAGCAAACATAACCTTTACGAAAAAAATTACTCATATTGTTAATAACTGTACTACTTTATATTATTTCAGAACTGACATATTTCCGAACGATATCCGTGGATTTGAATGATCATCATTACATTTTTACAGTTTATACACGGGCGAGGTTTCGAAATACTGATGTAGAAGCCCATGCATTTTACGATACAAATCCAGGGCGAGTTGCCTAATAACCGGCATTTAGTATAGACTATCAACAGAGTCGGAGTAGATTGCAGGTCGGTGCATGGTGGTGCATCGATAAAGCCCACATGCCCTCGAAATGTTCGACTTTTTAATACCCTGCAAAATGAAATATCCCCGTATCTCGATTCTAGAATCTAGACATTCGACTCCACTCACCTTGACAGCATTCCCTAAGACAGACCTTAGCACTTATTTTGGCTATCACGACATCTGTTTACCAAGTCGTGACCGTGACAAATGGAAATTGAAGATTTATCGGCATCCTTGACTTATTCAGATTTTTGAACTATGCCTATTTAATTCGACATTTATTAAAAATCAACGACTATTAATATAACTTTCAATGATTTTTTAGGGCCGTGACGTCACCATTTATAACTTAGTATATGTCAGAAGGGTTTATTTTGGGGCTTAAAATACAATACTCACAAACTTAACATTATATGGAAAGTGCAGTTAATCGCGAATTACCTACTATCAGAAACTTTGTACAATAATATCCCTTAGTGTACGTAATACAATTTAATAAGGTACGACTATAGTTACTTTTTACATTTACTTACCTGTAAATATATGTACCTAGGCACAAAAAGCACTAAAAGCAAAAAGCCGTGGGACAATTGCGGATCGCTCAAGCCGCTAATAAAGCATCTGTCTTGACTCTATGATGTGAGAATCCAAGAAAAACGTTTAGAGACGAGTAAATAAATAAAAGATGGCGGGCAAAGCTCGCGATACTTCTCAAATTGAATATTAGATTGAAATTACGCGCTCGGGCGGCTCTCTCCTCGCCTTTGTTACGCGAATGATACATACGCGCGCGCATACAAACACAGTAATAAGAATTTTAAATTAGCATTCTTTTTGTGTTCCACGCCACCCCAACCTACTCTGCGCACCCCACCGTCTTAATAATATGGAGAAATTGAGTTGTTATACACCCTTTTCGGAGGAGGCGCGGGTGCAGTAGCACACCTCGCAGAGAAGCCTTTTTGTAATTGAATTTAGATATTCTTTCCCCGGATATAACGACGGGGAGGTTGGGCCCGCTAGTTCCGCGAATGTAATACATGTAAATGGCGATATGAAATTCTCGAGTCTCTGCGACGATGTCGTGCGTTATTATATTGGTGACGTTTTTTGAAATTGTAAAGTTACGGAAATTCGGAAAGTTATTGTTTTTACATTAAGTTTAGAAAAACAGGTTTTATTTCAGTTTAGCACACAGTATCTCTTAATAATGACTATTGGAAGTTATTGCATAGTAATAGCTTCCAAAGAACATTACGACTTTGTCGACGAATAAAACGAATATAAGGTACTTACCTATTGCCCTTTCGAAGAGTCAAAGGTTCGATTCCCAACGAGTTTAAAATTTAATAATAAGTTCTCGTTCTGAGTAGGTATGTGTTTTTGCCTTCGTTCGTAAAAATTCTATGGATGAGCAGATATAGACAAAATATAATCATGATTACAAATTACAATTCATTGTGAAGGTTCTCGAATAAAGGTAGTTAGAGCGTTCTTGGCAGAGGCATTTCCGAGCTCAGATGTAATCTTATTCCGACATAATCAATACATTTTGGGGGAAATACACACGATGAAATTGTAATCGGCAATCATTATTAAATTTGGTTTAAACTGTCTTTGGTTGTATGATTTAATAATGGTTACGAGCGTCGTAGAGCTGGCTAGTTGACTGTTACAAAGCGTAGCAGATAAGTGGGCACAATGGGTTACCCGAAATAAGTTCTATTAATTCGATCAACCTTCCGAGAAGCAACGATAGCATACTGGTATGTAATTACAGGAGGCTATTAACATCGCCCGTGTACAAACATGGCGGATGATTGCTGGTTTGGTTTTAATTGCGCACGCGCATCCCGATGGTCGCTTCGAATAACATTGTGGAATCGTGAGAATTTCTATCGGTATTGATTTTTGGAGATCACTTATTAGATTATAACTATTTAATTAAATAGTAATGTATAGATGATTCACGATAATTTTAGTTTTTATAACTTCCAGTCATCTTGCAATAGGTAGATACCTGCCTACTTATTATTATTTCAAACAAATCAGACAGATAAATAGAAAAAGACGAATCTTTCGTTCAGTAACCTTATCCAAACTTTTTTAGTGGTACGGGAGCCAACGATGCTAAATGTGGATTTACTCGAGCGTCATAGAGACCTATTGGGTTGCAAAGCTTAGATGATAAGAAGAAAAAA
>DWJQ01001031.1:0-11950 GCA_018248915.1 Hesperia meskei straton
GTAGAGCCCACGACGACCGTTAGGTGGAGGGGGACGGCAAAATAGCGAGCGAAGTCGGTTAGACAGGGATGTCGCGAAAAAATGCACGAAAAAAAGCAATTTTCACTAAAGGTGCGCACCGCGATAGAAATTACAGAAACATGGGCGCGGTTTAAAAAATGCTCGGGGCGCCTGCGCCCTCAGTAAAAAGCCGGTGCGGAAGTAATGGGGGAAAGAGAGGTGGTTAGTGAGCATGGGCATTATGTGACGTTGCAGTGCAACGGTACGTCGCGACCGACTATTGACGCAACCAACAAAAACAATAACGCTAATGATTGCGACTAATAAGCGAATGTGTGCACGCGCGACACGCCGCGACTAGTGATGGCCGATTTCAGAAATATTCAGTGTGTGTGAGTTGTGTACGAAACTGCGGAAACGTTTACCGGTAACGGTTACGTGGGAGAAGATTCGAAAGGAATTGAAAGGTAAATAAAAATATTTTGTTTCGAGTATACGAAACTTTAATTAATGATTGTTTTGACACTTTGCGTAGGTGTGCCATTGTTTCGCACGAATTAAGGATTGTAGAATTAATTATTTGAATCTATTGTTGTCATAACTTTAAAAGTCAGAAATGTTATGAGTTATTCTATTTTAGTTGATAAATAGATATATACGTAGCTATAAGTTGAAAATCAAAAATAGGTACTTAGTATGAAAGAAATTGTACAAATCATTGCTTAAAATAAATTTATGTTTAATAAAAATTTAAA
The DNA here is from genome assembly GCA_018248915.1 of Hesperia meskei straton. Classification (NCBI taxonomy): domain Eukaryota; kingdom Metazoa; phylum Arthropoda; class Insecta; order Lepidoptera; family Hesperiidae; genus Hesperia; species Hesperia meskei. The sequence continues at coordinate 756 of DWJQ01001031.1, forward strand.
AACAGATGACAATAATTGAAAGACGTAGGTAATTTAACTCTTTGATTCAAACTTTAGTAAAATGCATTAAATATTAAATACAGTAGGTAGTTTAATAGGGTTTGGTAACGCATTAAAATGTCGTTCCCAAAATAAACTAATGAAAGTAACAAGGTGCTTTGGAGTAAATATCTTCTCACAAATTTTAGTTCTGTTTGATTGCTTTAAAATATTTTTAATGCTTTAAGTAATGTGGTCATTTAAGATTGTATCGTCGTCTACACGCCAGCAGTTTTAAATACACTTTTAGTAGTATCCGTGAATGTCACTGTCAGTTATACTTAATCTGTGGTCGCGTTATCGCAGCGATAACGATAACGCGTCAGGTGAGAGATAGTATTGTTATCGAATAACTTTTAAAACTACTTTACCCGTAAGTGACTTGAAAATGGCTCAAATTCTTATGAACTACCTTACTTACTATACTTGAGGGCTAGTGAAATCTATTTTGTGTTTCTACTTAAGTTGTATGCGCGGAAGATCAAAAAATGTTTGAAGGTAATTTTAATTACATTTTCGTTTTTTCGTAGTTTTTAAGTGGAATAATTTATCTTTGACCATTAGTATCCTCAATAAAGTAAATAAAAGTTTTACGAATAAGAATAATAGAATGTTTATACTTACTTACGCATATATTTTGTGAAAATATTTGTTAGCAACCAAATTTTAAAAGAGCTACCAACCACTAGTGGTACGTACCAATAGAAAGTTTTTTTATATTTTGGTATGAATTCCAGAAATATGCTCTTGACTATCCGTAAAATACCAACATACACATGATATGTGTATGATGGTGTTAGTAATAATTAGTTATAACTAGCATTTATAAGTTTTTCATATGAAGTGAGTGACCTTAATTAGTGAAGTTGAATAAAATGATGAATCAAATAATTAAATGGCACACAAATAAAAAATATAAGGCAATTTAACAAAGATTATCAGACTATTATTTTGGTCAACAACCTTATCCTTCACACAAATTGCTCACAGTAGTCAAGAAAATTTCTATTAACATGGATTAAGGGTTTTTTCATATTTTTGACATAAGAAAATATAATTATTATTTGATTAAAAATAACTTTTCATTCTGTTTTTTTACTTCTAAATTTCTACAAACTTTTGTGGGTAATTTTTTATTTAAAAATCATCATCACATTACAAAGTTTCTTATTAGAATTGTTTTTTTACCTTACTTAAAAAAATCTAGTTTCATATCGGTGATGTCTTTAGTATTGCTGTTATCTATGAGTGATGACGGATGATTCCTACTAACCATCAAATGGCATATTTATCTTGCCTGTTTGTCCGCTATATTTACATAAAAAAAGAATTCAAACACTGTCTTTTTAACATCCTATTATCAACTATATCTAGATGTTAGTATTTACAAATAGACAAATAGATGGATAAAAAATGAAACCGAATCTCAACCAAACTGTAAGTATTCCTAAACGTATAATTGTTTTAAACAAATGGCTCACCAGACCCTGCCAGTCAACTTTCTAAAAAACTCCGTCAACGCATACCCGTAATTAAGTTTATGATAGAGAAACCAGGGAGTCGGTCGATCGAATAAATAAATCAATGGCGAACAAATTAGGCTCGTAACACCTGTGCACACCTCGCAATGAACCGTTCAATAAATCGTTGAGAGCGTACCAATAAAAGTCGTAACTGCAACATAAAGTTATTTTATAAAAACTGGTTAAATATTCAATGGAGCCAATGGGCAAAATAAATCTCCTCAGGACTAAGCGTTTGAATTTTTGATCATTTATGATGTGGGTGGGACGCGTAGCTACGCTTCTGACCACGCATACATACATACACATTTTCTCTTCAGAATATTAAATACGAATCCCACCAAAAGGTCTTTACACTCAACTCATCTAAAGCTATGGAGGCCATTCGCTTGTCAATGCCATACACTACATCTATAAAATTTAACGGACATTTCCGTATTAATTATGTCTTATTGTTGTATAAATTTTGTCGTACTCCTTGATGATAAATATCCATCTAACTTGCTCTAACTAAACAGATACTTAAACAAGTTTTCGTCTAAATTTATTTTTCTGTGCACTCACTGCTTCAAAAAATTTTATTGTTACAGTACATAGGTATTATATTTTATGTAAGCATTAAAGGAAAGCGTTTTGGTTTTTAATATTCTGTTTTTTTTTCACTTTTCCTTTTCATAAACATCAAGTGTTTATTTTTATGCACATAATTACAGGCAAATTACTTTCATATTATCCTTCAAGGAATAGGAAAATAATTAATTATATTTTTTATAATACAACTATTAACTTCAAATCGACTACTCTGTAAACGTGAATCTGTATTAATTTATAATTTTACACATGTCCTACCATCCTACATGTACGTGCCACATGACGCGGTTAAAGTATCAGAGTCAAAATGTCAGAAATGACAGAGACTCCTTTATTAAAATTTCAAGACACGGCACTTCTCATCTACGTGTACTTACAAAGTCCGACACTAGCGCACTATCGCCGTGCGTTCGGCACACACATGCGTTACGCGCTTCAACTACCGATGCGATGGTGTCTCGTCTCTTTTGCGCGCGCGGCGAAGTGAACCCTCTCGCGGTTGTGCGTCGGTCGCGTCGCGGTCCGTTCGTTACGTCCCTCGAGTTCGTATACCTATCGCATAGGAGCTAGATTGGCGCGTCGCGTCGCGTATTCAAAATAGGAACGTTTAGTAATGGATGGGAACGTGTACGGGGGGTGGATGTGTGCGTGCGGGAGCGACCCTCCCCCGCGCCGCGCCCCCGCCGCGCCGCTGGCCGAGCGAGTGGCGCGCGTTTACACAATCCGTTGGTTCGGCGCGATCGGTGCTCGTGTGGCGTGGTGCCCTTCTCGTGACGACAATCGACGCGCGAACACATCGTCACTTGTTTTTTTCACTTCAAACTCATGCGTCCGACGCGCTCTCAGCGGTTTTGGGACTTATAAGAATCGGTTCCAATAGGATTTCATAGAGGCATTACTACATTTTGGATTAGGATAACTTGGTGACGCCCCATATGTGAACGGTTAAGAAAAAAGTATTGTATTAAATTTTCTATTGAAACATTTTCAATATTTAAGGACTTTATATTAATAAAAGACAGCTTACTTTTACATCGTTCTATAATAGTTTTTTTTTTTATATATTGTAAAAAAATGCTGTGTTAGTATATCGACTTAAAAGTGAAGACCAGTGCTGTAGTGATGGAATTGCTAGTAACAAGTTACGGCAAATGCCGTACCAATGTTGTTTAAAAGAAAATACCTAGCTAGAAAATGTTGCAGAAGTAACTACCACTAACTGGTAAGTGCTAATAAATTGACACTTGTTTTTTTTAATGATACTGCAATATTTTATTTACTGTAAACGTGTCTACTTAATTGTTTAAGAAAGTGTTCAAAGCGTCTTAAAATTTAATGTTTTCCTTACAATTTATTTCAACAAAAAAACCCAAACAAACTTTGGTGAATACGAATAATTACGTGCCTTACCTACTTACCTATAACTTAACACTATTTACTAGGTACTAATAATTATATTCTACCCTTCGATGTTATGAGTATCTATAACATCAAAGATTCTACCATAAGTACCTAGTTAAACTAACAATGGACAATAATTTATTAAAATTTATCGTTCCAAACCTAAAAATTTCAAAAAATGTTCTTGTTCTACGAAAAACGTTGTAAAGTTGCGTCACAGAAATTAATAAAAATATTCTATTAATTTTTTCTATTTTTTCTTTAGACATTGTCAACATATCTAAAACATGCAACTGAATAGTATTATTAACAATTAAATTATAAATACTTAGTTGTACTGTATCGCCCAGTTGGCAACAGCAAATTTGCTGATAAAAACCGCCATATGTTTTTATCTTGTTAGTGTGATAATTTCAACCGCTGCCCTTATCGAACGGAGCACCGCGGACAAATAAAGTAAAAATGTATGCAGTTGTATAAATAGAAAAAATAGTACGTACGTACGTTCTAGAAGTACTTAGTTGATAGATAAAAACTTATCTAATTTTGTATTAAAATTTTCCGTCGTATTTTAGGTGGTCTTTTTTTAAACATTTTTTGCCATCATAGTAATGCTAATAATAATAATGCAAATACCGAGAAATAAGAAAAAAACCGAACCTTTTCTTGGATCTTTTATACCGGGAAATAAGAAAAAACCAAATAGGAAACTTTTCTTATTTTTTTATGCCTAGTGTGTTTCTGAAATTTATAAAAAATCCTTACATTACTAAATTGATAAGAGAAGAATTAGGTATGTACGTATATTTTAACTCGAGCTGTTATTCAAATTAAAAATTTTATTTATCACGAATACCACTTCTGTTCTTATATATATCTTGTCGGTAGTTAACGGCTTTACCTGTGAAAAATATTTTGTAAGTAGGTACACATATATAGATTAGGTAATATTCCAAATTTATAATTTATACTTTATTATAACAAAAGTTATAATTGATGGTGATAAATTTATAAAGTTGCGAACCAACGATTGTCTACATTACATTGTTTGATGTTTCTACCAATGATGTTTTAAATATCTAGATTGAGCGTCGTCCTATAATGAAAAAAAACAAGGTAACATTATCAAGCATGTGTGCGTGTAGGCGATGTTTTTCGCGTTCATTTATTGTCTATGTGTGCATAATCTGTGCGTAATGATATCACGTTTTCGCGGATTGTTCTATCTAGATATTTAATACATCTTAGTTAATAACATAGTTGAACTGTAGGTACTGCTATTGCTGGTTAAAGTAAATTCAGATCATTAACTTTGGACAAAAATAATAATTATAATAATAAAAAGATACAACTTTAATGCGGATTCTATACGGTCTGCAAAAAGTCGTTGGTGAAATAGTGAGTAGCCGGTAAATAGTTTAGAATGACCTCAAATATTAGCGCATTCGGCTTAATGACCGGACTAAACATTTGCGGGCGGGATCCTAACAAATTGTTTTGCGATATTTTACCGTAAACTAGCTGGGTTAAAAGCGTGGAACAGATTTCATTCAATCGTTAAAGATAATTATAACATTAGATTGTGTTGAATATATGTATGTAATATTTAGCAGCTGTTGCCCGCGACTTCGTTTGTACCTAAATAGAAGTTTTTCCCGCATGAATCCCGATCCCGCTATAACTCCGAGATAAAAAGTAGCCTATATCTTGCTTCACAACGTCCTCTATCTCCCAGTAAAAGTCACATAAAAATCCGTTCCGTCATTTCTGAAATTAGCGTGCACAAACAGCAGTTAGTTATAGTTTTATTACATTTGTTCTTGTAAAATAAATTCGTCCAATGTGCTTGTAATTTTATGTTCTTATATTTATTACCTTACTAGTTTCAATATAGGTACGAGTAAATACTTAGGTATGAACACACAGCGGCAATCCCAGATTCACTCGCACACATCTACAGTCACTATTTAAGTACATCTCTATTCTCTGGAGAAGCCAACATCCAACAAGATATTAAGCGAATATCAATAGAATCGTGAAGCTTATTCTTGTCTTAGTATGGTTAGAAGGAAACCACAAGCATTCGGACAAAGTTATAAACTAAAAATCCGGCACAGAGGGGTATAGTAGGTATAGTTGATAATTTACCAGAATGAACGAGAGTTTGAAGCCAATAAATTAACATCTAGTTACGAAATCGAGATGTCCTTTGAAATAAGCACGTTTAGCGCCTTCACGAAATAAAGAAGTACTAATGTTCATTATGTTTTGATTGAGCGCCTTAATGTTCAATCAAAACATAATAATTAATTTTTGAAACATTTATAAATATGCAATGTAAATTATTTACTAAGAGAATAGCGAAGGTTCACGAATTAAAAATGTCATTTAAAGCATTAACGCAAAAAAACCTACGTCATGACACCTCATGCGTACCTGAATATGTAAATTATATTGAGATTCTACATTTTAAATAAAATAATAATTTCATACCTACGATTAACCCACAAACAATGCGTTTAACTGGTAATAAAGTTAATTAATCTGTGATAAATCTAAGGATTATAAAAGAGCTTGTAAGTAGTGAATGTGTTCAAAGTCGGAGTCGTCTTACCGCACGAAAATCTCCTTACCTAGGTATTTGGGAGAAGATTGGCAAGGTTAGCTATTTTATATTACTAGTGTAAAATAAACTAATATTATTTTTTCGTAGTTGTATGATTATCAAAACTTAGTTTTATTATAGACTTGCAAATATCATTTATAATTTTTGCTTTTTACAAAAAAAAATAACCGTCTTCAACTTTGATAAGTGGAGATGACTCAAAAACTAATCGAGAGATGGCGCTCAATTCAACATGTAAGATTGATTACTGACCAAACACTAGATTACCTACTGCAGTAAATCGTTGAGGAGTTCCCTCGACTGTCTTTCGGCTTCATCAGATCGGCTGTAGACCTTCATGAAATGGTAGCGCTTTAATTTAGTACTTATGATAACATGAATAAACACACTAGTCGTCCATACAATTTTCGAAAGTTCCCCTCGATTTTTCTGAGATGCCATCATCAGATCCTGGTGTCCTTATCAGCGGACTCCACTGCGCATATCTACTTTACAATAAAAAAAGAATTATCAAAATCGGCCCATAAACGATGAAAAAATCGCTGAACGTACATAAAAAAAAACATATATACGGTCGAATTGAGAACCTCCTTCTTTTTTGAAGTGGGTTAAAAATGGGAGAGATAGAGACAATATATTATGCAGGTGGTAAACAGGGAGAAAAAGATAAATATATAGTTTTTATTCATTTTAGTCGGAAAAAACGTAAGACACCGAAAAAGGAAGTTAAATACTTTTATAGTTGTTTTTGTGTAACATTTTTTCGTTAAATAAAATGCAATTCATAAATTAGGAAAATTCGTTTAATAAAGCGAACATCTGATGTTTTAATTGCCATTAATTAAAGAAGGTACAGGTAAGTTAAAATGACAATTTATTATTATAGGTATGCACTAAAATTTTTAAAGAAAGTGTAACGTGACATTTATATTACGTACAGTAATACACTCGTACTCGCAAGTCCACAAATATGTAAATATCGAATCGTTCGATAAAACACGAAGTTGTTCAAGGCAGGGCAAGGTCGGTTTTAGTTGTGGGTTTAGCAGGGCTTGTCCGTTGGCTTGACTTATAATTTTCAGCTACGCCATCGCAGAACGTGTTACTGGCTTGCTATAAATAGCGGTTAGGCTCGAGTTGTGCCGCTCGTACTCATGTGCAGAACAGACCGATCCATTATCTTACCGCAACACCGCAACTAATAAAAACTGAAAGGAATTTCAGTGTTACTCACTAATCACTGCACATGTGCCGATGATTTGTATAAACCACACTATTTTAATTCTTATTTATGTACGGTTCGCAATGCAGGTTACGGTTTATATTGCTCTGGATTTTGAGTTTTCAGTCTGCGCTGTCGAACGTTAAAACATTTCGTATTCCGCTTATAAACATCGGCGCTGCTCTGTTTCTCTGTAGCGTTCTTTTCATAATGATGAATGGTGCGTAACACTCAAAGGTCTTTAACAAAATTAGAAGTTACCTGACTCATTAAATGAATGGCAAAAAGTAGGTACCTACCTACTTATAGAGTTAATTTTAATTGCATGGCTTACTGCATGAAATTGCCCGAGCTTTTTCAATGCTTTTCCGGTCAACGCTTTTCCTTAGGATCTGGAAAATTACGCAGAGCTGCCTATTAATCTGACTTTTGGATTTTTATTTAAAATCCGGTAGGCATTAAAAACTTACTTTTTTAACAGTCTATGTACCTACAAATCTCCGGTCGCATTAGTCTGCCTGTCTGTTGGCGAAAATCTCAAAAAAATACTGATCAGATTTTCTTGCGGTATTTTTCCAACACACTGGAAGATTCGTAATTCCCTTAAGTTTAAATCAACAATATAAAACGAGTGGGATATACCTACCTGTTTTATAAAGCTTACTACTTATATACACCCATCGCTCTTTTTCTCTATGTTGCTCACTGGTGCTACAGTGTAAACTTTTGCCACATATTACGGCAGCTAGTGGATGTATGATATATATTTCGTTTGTTTATTGCTCTCTGGACCAAACGATAAAACTATTGTAAATAGCATAAGTAAATCGATTTTTATCAATATTGCGAATATCACTAATATGCTCACTATAAACATAACACTAATCAAAATCGATATCGTGACCACCGGACGCCAAGTTAGGAAAAAATGGAGGTCAACGAACTTCGTTAAGTACGATAGGTATTTGAAAATCAACATCATATAATATTATTATTTGCCAAAAAGTAGCTGTAACCTTTATCTCATTTCGTGGTTTAAAATTTTCATTAATGGTCACGTACTTAGTCACATTTTAGGTTTTAAACATCGATGGTTTTAAAGTTAGATATATTTTAACCTCTCCTTTTCCTTTTTAAGCCCCCGACACTGATGCCTAAGGATGTATTCAAGCACTATATCACTCATTTCACTTTACCATGAAATGAGTATATTACTCATTTCACTGCAGGTACCTACAGTGAAATGAGTAAATTCAACTTAACGCCTGTCGACTAATTAATTAGGTACCTATAAAAGTGACTCTACCGTTCGCAGAAGAGGATGTAGGTTTGAATCCTGCCAGAGAAATGTTTGCTATGTGATATTTGGCGTTTGTGATGTCATGTTACGTATGATTGTGGATGGGTGCCAACTGTAATATAAGAACCTAATGTGAATTATGAATATGTGAACGTTTAAAACAAATTAGAATTAGAATTTTTATAAAAATAAATAATGTATAGGTACACAAATTGTTAAGTATCAAAATTTAAATATCACATCCATCACTTAATCAAGTAGCTCTCTCATTTGCTTTGAGTGTATGTATGAAACTCGTATTATTAATGAAATTAAGTAAGTCATTTACAGAACTCACCATTTGGAACATTAATATATTAAATTATTTGCCGAGATACAATGTATCATCGATATAGGTATTATAGGTATATTAATCTCTTCCTCTGCGTAAAAATGTACCCAACAATGTCCCTAAATAATTAATTCCTAAATAGTTCCAATTTAATCGGTACAGTGATTTTGGTATGATACTACAACAGAGAAGTACCTAATGACTAATACGTAGTTTTTGACAAAATCATGCCATATTTAACATCACCTCAACTTAACATCAGGTGGGAGTGGTATCAATAGTTAACATATTTTAATGGACTTAAAAATGCCTTTTTATTCAGAAGCTTGCGTTTTTAAGCGACATCTGATGAGCACTTTTTGAGTTATCTCTACTTGTCAATGTTGCAGTGTATTACTTTTTGTAAAAAGTTAATTACCATGTACAAATATGTAGTTGAAGTGTAATATTATAGTTATCATCAATTTTATTTACGACATCGATAACATTTTTCGGTATTTTTACCTACTTGCTAAAAATATGAAATATCTAATAGTGTATAGGGTTGAATATGTAAGTACACTATAATCTGGTTAAAAGCACGCGACAATCAAGTATTTCCAAAATATGAGACAAAAGAATATCCGTAGATAACAAAAATAAAATGAATTTTCTACATATTAGCTTGAATATGTACAATGTTGTTTACAGACTTGTTGTCGACAGAGATGTCGAGAGATTTTATATCCTGGATCTCAGATTTCTTATTCACACTATGGTTTTGTTTACGATGCAGCTACCCCACATTTTGGTTTAACCATTCTTTCGTCATTCGGGCAGTTCATTAACCGTTTTTCCAGCGTGTTACGAACTATATCCTCGAGCAGTGCCAGACAACGTTTGAACAAAGAAAATTTAATAATGTTCAAATAAATATCTAGCATACAGTTGTCTACAGCTTTTACCTTAGTCTTTGTAACGGGTGCGTGGTTCATACACAAATGGATGTTTGAAATTATTAAAAAAAATAGAAACATACTCTACATTATCGTTGATAAACCTATGAAGGATTACGTTAAGTTTAACAAATGTTGTGTTGTTGCGGTAGCCTGGAACACTGATACCATTCTCACGCCCAACCCAAAAGATCAGGCTGTCGTAAAAGGCGGGAAGCTGCTCGGAGGTTGGACTGAAGCCCCTTCCACCTTCGACTAGTGATGTTCCTCTACAAGCTGTAGAGCCAGTATTTTCTCTTTCTAAACTTGTTCAAAATAACTATTTTTTTACAAAAAGCAACTGACTTCAAAATGACAGATGTCGCTCAAATTTATGTGGGATCAGAAACCAAGTACCAGGTTTTGATTAAAAAGAATTAACAAAATCAATTTACATCGTTCTTATTTTCGACTGTATTTTTATGGTTCCCTAATTTAACTGTGTCTAGAGATTTTAATGATTATTTTTTCTTCGAAAGCTCATGTTTTGAGTTATCCTTAATAATGCCTATCCTTATAGTACCTATTTAATTAACAGCGATTACGTTAATGATGTTCTCATTTTATTACTTATCAATGTTGAAGTCGGTTACTTATTTTCTTTCTTATTTGTCAATCGACAAGGCACAGCAAAAATGTAACTTATACTTGAGTCACGAAGCACGTGAAATTGCCACTCCCCGCCAAAACTAAACTTATTACCTGTGCTCACAATTCAATTAAGTAAGCTTGTAAACAATATTTAGTAAGGGCATTAATTTTAGATTTAAGATTGACGGCGGGTCAATCCTAAATGTACCTTAATCACATAGGCCAGCTTTCTTGGCATTTGTGTGCCATGCAATAATAACGATTTCCAGATCGAACGCGAATTGTAGATATAGGTATTATTACGGTATTACCGATGTCGCATATTGATTGATGATCGCGAACGCTTACCGAGAGGTGGGTTGTCTACACTTTTATCAGCTATAACGTGAAATAATATATAATAAGACATACCCAATGATGTATAAATACCTAGATGGATAATCGAATCTGCGCAAACGTGTCAAAAAAGCGCAGCCAACTGTTGGCCGCGAAGTACTTTCCCGCCAAGTGCCGATCGCGTCGCTTTCGTGTCACTACGTATTACGCGCGCAATTTAAATAAACAAATAAGAGGGATAACATGACGAAATGTGCTATT